>CATIWR010158591.1:0-26979 GCA_949677035.1 Omphalea diandra | reverse complement strand
TCACCAATTAAATTACAGATCGAAATAATAAAATATTCATTTGTTTCCCAATTTGTACATATAAAATTATTCTTCTATAAAATAATTTTCATAATTTTATTCACTATTACTTTTAATAATATTATGTGCTCAACTTTTTTTAAAAAAATATTTATTTGTCTCTTATAATAATGGTTGAAATAATTAAATAATTTTAAATGTATTTATATTTTTTTTATTTTATACTTTACATTAAAATATTTTAATACTTTATTTTATAATATTTTATATTTTAAAATATATAATAATAATATAATAATAATAATTTTAATTTATTGACCAGGTGGGACAAAAGTTGGCCACCTGACCAACAATTGCATTTTGCATGCAATTGGCATGCACGAGTGCATGCAATTAAGGCCTAGTTATACTGGCAAACGAAACTTAGAAAATTAAAAAAAAAATTAGTCATTTAAACTGACGTCCGCTAGTTAAACTGGCGGACGATATTGTTTGACCACTCCTAAAACCTAAATATTTTTTCATTCAACCTATTTTTATAAATATTTTTTCATTCACATTAATTCACTAAATTTTTTTTTTTTTTACACTATTATGAAAATTGTCCCGCACGTGTGCAAGTGATGGTTTTTTGAATACTTATCTGAGTAGCAGGAGACTGCCAATGAAGAGGCCATGCATTGGTCCCTTTATATTTCCTCTTCCACACCACAATGGATCATATGCCGACTATTTCATACCTACTAATCTTTGCGATGGTGTCAAAAAAGTTTTTCTGGAAGGTAGCTTGGGTAGGTACTGCGTTTCATACCATTTATCTTCTAGTGGTTGAAAAGAGCCAATGCATGTTCTCCTCAGTTGCCACTTGGCAACTGAAGAGCAGCCCAGCATCTGCATGTATTAATCTCGCTTCCTTTTTTTTCCCATTATTTTAGAGAGAATTTGGAAGGTAACGTAAATAATTTTTTCCTGTAATACCATATATTATTTTGGCTGGAAAACTTAAGAGGACCGATGCATGGTGACTCTAATAGAAACTTGGCAGAGGAGGAATTTCAGATAATCCCAAATCTGCAAGTAACTGAATTGCAACGTGTCAAATAAATGAGTTGGAGATCTACAATCCAAAAAAGAAGACGTCATGGATGATTGTGAGCATCACCGAATGTCAAATATGATGCTGATTAAGAAGCCAGGCATTTGATTCAACTTAAAATTTTAAAAAAAAAAATTAAATAATCTAATTCGAAATTAATTCAAAATAATATATGTATATATATATATATTTGCCCCCTCAAACTTTTATAATTTACCAATTTCGTTCTCAAATATTGTAATATATATATATATAGTACAATATTTGTGAATGAAATTCGTAAATTATAAAAGTTTGAGGGGGCAAATATATATTTCTTCAAATTTTATACAAAACATATGGATATACTTGATGAACTTTAAACGGCTATGGCCCCTTAGCTCCGCCCTTGAATGTAAGATAGAGTTTTGAATGTTTTATTACGTTTAAGGGCGTGGTTGGCTCTTGTTTGTAATTACATATTTTAATATTTTTAATCATTTTATGTATTTATTTTTATTCAATGAATCTAATTACATAAACAAAATAATTTATAGGACATTTTTATAAGATTGTAGTTGACACCACTTTTACGCAGACAATTAATTGTATGTATTTTCAATGCTTATTTTTGTTCACAATAATAATATTTTGAGCTTCCAAATAAAAGTCCTGATAATACTGGTGTAACCACATTGTAACCGTCATAGTTGTTACTTTATTGATTTGTTATAGCACATAAATCTTAACTTGATCCACAAACTTATTTCTTGTATCAAATTCAATTACTTGAATTTGAAGGATTTCTAATTTTGAGGGTTGGGTTGATCACGAGGGTTAATCCATTTATCTGTTTGGTCTGATTAAAAAGTGGCCCATATGAGTTTGCTGTGCAATTACACAAATATAACTCTGATTTAAATTAATAAAATAGTTTAAAAACTTCAAATACTTTACTAGATCGACTTCAACCCGTAAAATGATAAGATTTTTACCTTAAATTAGAGGCAAAAAAACAGGTCAAGTCAATTAAGTTTAGATTTATCATTTTTTAATTGGATTATTTTTTAGTTGACTTTACTTTCGAATGTTTTCGAACAAGTTATTTTGAATTGCTAATAAGTCTAGCTATTGAATCAAATATGGATACGAATTCATATTGTTATTAGATTATTTTTTTTCAGATTTTAGATTGAATCAGATTAAGTAATTCGTAACTTCGACTTTTCAAATAAAGAAAATATCATTTTGCTTTTAAAAAAATAAAAAAAGTTAAATATTTTAAATTGAATCAAATTCAAGTGATTTTGAGTCAAGTTAGTATTATAAAAAATTCAAGTTGACCCATGACTCAAGTTATGATCAAGTTGGATTTAATCTAAAACTTTTTTTTTTATCATATCATGTTTGGATTATTTTGAATTTCTTGCTAATTGGGTTGTATTTATTTTTTAAGAGATTTCATATCAGATCTTTGATTGGGTTGAGAATTATTACCTTTATTTGAAATCTTTCTCATAACTTTAAGTGATTTGAATATAAAAAGACCTAGTTTGACAAATCCATCTTAGTCTAAAGTCACTCAAAGTGAAACGGCAACATTCAAAACATGAAATCACTATGTTTGAACAAGTTTAGTTTGTCGCATTTGTCACTTCTAATAATAAAAGATTTAAGTTGTTGGCTATCTAAAGAAATATGTACTACAATCAAGATTTGAGACACATTTGAAATGAAAAACAATAGCATTTTTTTATCTCAAAATTATAAGAGTGAAAACTAACCTCTAAGATAATGGAAGATAACAACTGAAATCCTTCTATAGCTTGACATTAAAAGTAATTTGAATGTGTTTCCCACTTAAAGTGATTTGAACATGAGAAGACTGAGGTCGAATCCACCTAAATTCAAAGTGATTCGACTCAAGAATATAGCATTCAATACATGAAATTACTTTGTTTAGCCTTATCTAATATGACTCATTTGTTATACATCTACTTGAAAAAATGATATAACTACAGTCAAGATCTGAAAGATGTCTGAAATTAAAGAATTAGTATAGATAATGCCATATCATAATAAGGTTGACAAATAAGTTGATGATAGCAATGCAATAAGATTTTCACCTGAAATCTTTTCCTTGACTTGACTCGAAAGGTAATTTGAACATGTTACCAACTTGAAGTAATACAAATATGAGAAGATTGGGGTCGAATCCACTTGAAGACTCGTTTGTCATACATCCACTTGAAGAAATGATATAGTTATAGTCAAGATCTAAAAGATGTATGAAATTAAAAAATTAGTATAGATGATGTCAAATCATAATAAGGTTAACAAATAAGTTTATGATAGCAATGCGATAAGATTTTCACCTGAAATCTTTTTCTTAACTTGACTTGAAAGGTAATTTGAATATGTTATCAACCTGAATTGATGCGAACATAAAATGATTGGGGTCGAATCCACCAAGATTTAAAATGACTCAATCAAGAAAAGCAATATGATTGGCTTTGTTTAAATCGGTTTGATCTTATTTACCATTAAATACTATTTTCTATTTTTTTTAAAAAAAAGTCTAAAATGAGAGAATTAGCATATATGATGTCAAAATTATAATGAAGGCCACCTAGTGAGATGATGAGAGATAACCTTCATTATTCTAAGGGAAACAACCTAAATAATGCTCTTTTGATATTTTAATAATAAATGAAAACAAAGATAACTTTCATTAAATAAGATTTAGAAAAAGACTACAAAAAAGGAAAAATTTGTATTTATATTTGAGTGTTTATATACTCGTCTAACCAC
This sequence comes from Omphalea diandra, assembly GCA_949677035.1. Classification (NCBI taxonomy): domain Eukaryota; kingdom Viridiplantae; phylum Streptophyta; class Magnoliopsida; order Malpighiales; family Euphorbiaceae; genus Omphalea; species Omphalea diandra. Next base: position 23,093 of record CATIWR010158591.1, on the reverse strand, counting down.
ATACTAATAAAAAAACAATATTCTATGGGGAAAAAAAAGGTTGTTATTAATTATGTATTTTTTATAATTTAGTATTCTATTCATATTTGGAGGTAGTATTTTTTATTCGATCTAAACTTGGTTCAAAGTCTGAACCTAATTGATCAAAAAATTTTAGGGTCATACCCTATTCAACCTCAATCCAACTTGCTAACATGTCAAATTGACTCTATCCTTATTCTATATGACCTAAATTTAACCTACTTTATTATCAATATTTTAATAATTAAAAAAATAATATTTTATTTTTAAAAAAAAAATTAAAATTATTAATGACTTGATCTAATTCAAAACTCAAAAATAACTTAGAAATTAACCTGATCTCATTTCACTTATTTGATATTTCTACTTATATTTCACGACTGCATACGCCAGGAGCATGCAAAGCTTTTCCTGCAAATATATAAATATTTAATAAAATATCCACTAAGTTCCAATTGGTCTTCTTAAAAAAACGAATACAATAATGATAATTTTTAAGTCACATGTAATTAGGAAGCCTAATACTATTAAATAGAAAGTATCCACAAAATATAATTTTTTGAATAATATCCTGAATAAAGTTTCGTAACTATTATTTATTTCTTGTATCAATATCACTAGATTTTATAATAAATTTTACCTTATATAAAATACATAGAAGGTAAATTCATATATTTTTCTGATGAATTCTTATAATTTATCACTATCTTCTAAAATAGCAATGCAAATATGCTCCTAGTGTCTAATGTAATGGAAGTTTATATGAGAAAAAAAAATGTGGAAGAAAAAGAATAATTTTTTTTAGTTATATTGATTCGCATATGAATATTAAGAAAATAGACAACAAAATTTGTTGATTCTCACAAGAATAAAAATTTAAAAAAAATATACTTTTCTTATAAAATCTTTATTTGATTACCAAAAACTCTCTGATTTATCACGTAAAAATGCATTTATAATCTCAAGTTTACAACTATGTAGAAAAATAAAAGAAACATTATCAAATATTTTAAATCTTCCTAAATAATAAACATACTATCTAGATATTATACTCTTTCTATATAGAAAAGTCTAAATAGAAAGATATATAAAAAAATCTCCTAAATAATAATATATCTCATAATATATTTTCTAATTTTCCCACTAAGAAAAATTTAAAACAGAAAATTACATAAAATATAATACAAATCAAACCTAACGTAAAAGATTTAGATATCTCTGCATCATTCTTCCCTCATTGAAAAAGAACTTGTCCTATGTTTAGTTCCATATGTCTTTTCTTTTTACTTGAAAGCATATTTTAAACAATATAAACCATCAAATTTCACTATAATATACTTCGATTCAGCCCAATAACTTTTAATTAAATCGTCAATCAATAATCACCAAAAACTCTTTGAACTATCAATATATATTATTAATTCTAGTCTTAGAATTAGTTTTAAATAATTACTTACCATTTATCAAATAATTATGTATAATATAGCCAAATGTAATTATTTTATATTATGTTATAGAAAATTGTCATATCAAAAATTTTTCTCAATAGCAAATTAGAAAAATTAACTGTCATATAAAAATATCTAAATAGAAAATTAAAAACATTTAAAAAGAAAATATTATAAATAGAAAGTTAAGATCATAAAAAAATCTGAATAGAAAACTAGAAAAATTTTAAATAGAAAGCTAAGAATTAAATTAATTTATTTGATTGTTCAAATTCTGAATATATAAGGGCTAGTGGTAATGTAATTAATTATAAAAAATTATTTCATTCAAGTTTAATAAATTTTATTTTAAAATTATATCACACGTGATTGAAGATATCAATAAATAGACAATTATTTGTTACAAATACTTCACATATGTATATATGATTTACAATGATATGTTATCTTGATTTTTTATTATGAAATACTTAATATTATTTATTTGATTGGTTGTCAGAAATTATTCTATTCAAATTTGATAAATTCTCTTAAAAAAATTTTAAATTTTTTTTTGAAATTGTGTCAGATAAGATTAAAAATATAAATTAATAAATAATTTTTTATTACAACTACCGTCATACTTAATTATAAATTTTGAAAATTTTATTTTATTATTTTATATACTTCATAATAACTTTTTTGTAAAATAATAATTAATCATTCACTTGAGTATTTAATAAAACTAACAATTAATTAAATTTATTATTATAATAATTACAGAGCAAAGCGCGATCTTGCGACTGATTACATATACTTGTATGCTCAACCTTACAACCAACTAGAAAAATAAGAATATTACTAAATATTATAAATTTTTCGAAATAATAAAATATACTATCTAAATATTATACTCTGCTATATAGAAAAATCAAAATAGAAAGGGATAAAAAAAACAGTCTATTAAATAATAAAATATCCTATAATATATATTTTTAATCTTTTTATTAAGAACATTCAAAATATGAAATTACATAAAATCTCCTAAATAAAATATTTTTAATACAGATCAAGATTAATCAAAAATATTTAGATGTGACTGCATCAATGTTTCATGTATTTATGATGGACTATGTTCTTGCAAGTCTTTTTTTTTTTTTTTTCCTGTTTTCTTTCTTGCCACTTGCGATGGTCAGCTGCTACTTAGCTTTTCCATAAGCAATAGCTCTTGCTTATGCCAAGCCAGTTCCTATATATGGGTTACATGGAGAGCTAAGTGAGCTGAGTGCATCCACCAGGTCAATTCCCCTTCCAACCAATGCTAAACGACATACTCTCTGTCACCCTCTTTCTCTCCATAGCCAACCACAACGATGGAATTGGTAGTTGCCATTTTAAGAGATGGTGCAGTCGGCCTTGTAACCGTGGCTTGCCTGCATCATCTCAATTTCCCAGATGTTATACTAGAAAAAGAGGGCTGTTATGCCTCCTTTTTGAGAAAAAGAGCTTTCGGTTGCCTGAAATTGCACCTTGCCAAACCATTTCGTGAGCTTTCCTATCTCCCATATCCATCTGATGCACCTACTTTTATCCCGAGAAATGGTTACATTAGCTACTTAGACAATTATATATTATATTTACACATAATCATTAGGTACCATCATTATGTCCAGTTCGTCATTGTCATCAATAATGCTACTAAATGGTGCACTAATTTGGAGTTGAATCAAACTGAGGCCTATAAGGTGGACCTTCAATTAGGCAGCCGTCTGTGGCGAGAGGTAACTTCGCAGTGAACAGTTTTATCTCATTGATGTCTCTCACATTTAATCATTGCAGGCTTAGTTATTCAAATGCGATGACTTTTGAAATTTGTGCAAATCAACTCGAATTGATTCAATTTTTTTAATATGTATATGTTAGATCTTTAAGAGTTCTTTTTATGTATGTTTTTAAATAATGTTAACTGATGACAAGGTCTAAATAAAGAAAATTTTCATTAATTTAGTAAATGACTCAAAAATATAATTTTAACATGCCATATTTCAAAAAAAGCGAACTAACTAAGCTTTTCCCTAGAATATTGCATATATAGACAATGGAGTATCAACTACATGTATTCGTACCACGACTCATTACATGCAATATTTCAAGTAATTATGTCTTTTACTCATAAAAATCATATTAGAAAAAATTATAATTAATATAAAAATTTTATATTAATTTTACTCCAAAACAAACTATTCGCAATACTAATACCAAACATATTTTAGACAAATTAAATAGCTTATTCAGTTGAGGCAAAATGCCTTTTGGATATATATACACACACACACTAATTCAAAAGTTCTATTGTATTAAATTCTTGCAGATTTCACATTTTGGAGATCATGAGCAATGTTAGCTTGGTGATCCAAGATAATCTTCTGCAATCTCATGCATCTGGATGAGCACCATAGAAGAGATCTCTTCAGCGGTAAATTAATTCTCTTTTCCCTTATATGCAACCACAATCATGACTAGCAGGTAAAATGCATATTTTAACATCTGAATTTTCTATTTATGTTAATAAGTTTTTGAACTATTATTTACATATATTAGGTCTATAAACTTTTATTTTTTATGTTATTGAAGATTTTTATATTTTAAGAGCTCAAAGTATGCAAATAATAGTTCAGGAACTTATTAATATAAACAAAAAAAATTAAGAGCCAAGATATATATTTTTGCCTAATAAAAGTGATGATGATAAATAAAGGTAATTAAACAAGTTGAATGATTCAAACAAGGCCAATGATAATTAAACAAGTTATTTGCCTCACTAGAAAAGAAAATAAACTATTTGACAATAATTTACATTTACACTAAGAAAATAACACATAATAAAACAAACAACATATAAAATCAACAAGGATTAACTTTTTTATCCCAAGGTAATACAATGACTAAAAGAGTACTTTGATATTGTTAGGCACTTGAATATTTAAGGGTGCTAACTAGTAGTGGACCTAAATCAATCACAATGGTACGTGATACAACAATTAACTATGATTGATTAAAACATGTTATTATATGAAGCAACTTATATGAGCTACTATATATATATTCTGTCAAATTTTCAAATATGTATATTTTGGCTTCTAAATTGATGTTTATATTAATAAGTCCCTAAATTATTATTTATATAATTGAGTCATTAAATTTTTTTATTAACATAAAAAACATAAAGGCTCAATATATATAAATAATAGTTCAAAGACTTATTAAAATAAGCATAAAAAGTTCAGGGTCAAAAATATATATTTTGTCAAACCTCAAAAGGCCATAGCTTGTTGCCCTCATAACCCCTAAAACAAGTTTAAACAAAGCCAGCAAGATTAATTGAATCAAAGTAAAACACGTACATACAAATCGTAACTATCGACCACCGCACCTCTACATGTGTTTGAGTTTGCTGATCTTATGTTGAAGCATTTCTAATTAGATTTTTTTACTGTTTGTTTTTCGGTTAGGATTGATTTTTTGAATAAAAATATGTTGTTTGATTTTTAGAATAAAAACATTTTATTTTAAAAATTTATATGTAACTTTCTATTATAATATTATTAAAAGGAATACTAGAGAATAAATCTAGAATCTCTATGATTTTAGAAAAATATTATATTTTTAAAAAATTATTGTTTTTTATTTATTGTGATTCTAATTTCTTAATTAATTTAAGAGTTTAGCCTATAAATAAAGTTATTAGCACCACATGTACAGGAGTCAAGAGTTTTTGATAATTAATAATATATTTCAGAAAGGATATCTCTTTCTCTCTTTCAATTTTTGGTATTATTTTAAAGAATCAATGATTTTAATACCTATATTTGGTATTCATGCGGAAATCAATAGGCCTATAAAAGGTTATTTTCTAGTTTTCTATGATTGTGTTTTCATAGAGCTTCCATTGCAAGCTCTATGAAAACACACTCGTGGAATACTAGAAAACAAACTTTTGTGAGTGTGTTGATTCGCGCATGAATACCAAATAAATAAGTATCAAAATTCATTGATTTTTCAAAAAAAATATCAAAAATTGAAAAACATAGAGATACTTTCTCCATAAAATATTATTAATTATCAAAAACTTCAAGATCTCTTACATATGATACTAATAGTTTTATTTATAGGCCAAACTTTTAAACTAATTAAGAAACTAAAATCACAATAAATAAAAAAATAAAACTTTCTAAAACATAATATTTTTCTAAAATAGGAATTCACAAATAAATTTTTTAAAAAATATATCTTTATTCTAAAAATCAATCCTAAGAAAAAAAAGGAATATATTAGAAAAATCTCAAAAAATCTAGTTAAAAATGCTCATACATCAAACTCACTAGCTTGGAAAAGAACTCGTTATCGAATTTGACTTGATATGACATTTCTTTTTACTTACAAAAATTTCTTGAGCACTCTAAATCCACCAAGGTGCACTATAGCATATATTCATTCAGTTCAGTAATTTTTATAAAATTATTCATCAATATTTTTGTAAATGAAGAAGTTAGAATAGTAAAAAGGATGTTGGCAAAAGGATAAAATTATAATTTTTTAATAATTTCTTCTGAAGGACCATCGTATATTACCAGAATATCCTAATTGATGAATGAAATATATTCTTCATACTCAAAATTAAAAATAAAATAATGTCGCTATAACTGCATCAAGAAATTACATTCATAAACTTCATTTATAGGCATATCATGGTGTCTTCTTAGCGGTATGGCTGCTAACAACTTTAATATCAAACTAATAAAATGGAAGCTACTACACATGAAAAGTTAAGAAAACAACTTTCTATAAGTCTATTGATTTGCACACGAATAGTAGACAAATAGGAATCAAAATTCGTTGATTCTTCAAAAGAATACCAAAAATTAGAAGGAAAAATAGAGATACTCCCTCTAAAAAATATTATTAATTAGGACTCATTTACGTATAGTACTTATAGCCTTATTTATAAGTAAATTTTTAAGTTAAATAAAAAATTAAAATCATTATAAATAAGAAATAATAGATTTCCTAAAATATAATATTTTCTATATCAAAGAGATCCTATATTTATTTTCTAATATTTCTACTAAGGAAATTATAATAAAATGTTACACATAAATTTTGTAAATAAAGTACTTGTATTTTAAAATTCAATCCTAACTAAAATAAGAAAATATTAAAAAATTCCAAAAAATTCTAATTAGGAATGCTCCGATATTATTATCCTTAATTTGGAAAAAAAATCATTGAATTCTTTTTTGATATGATATTTCTTGTTTCTTAAGAAAATACTTTTAAGTACTCCAAATCGATCAAGTTGCACTATATACACATTTTTTCAGTTATTCTTTTTATAAAATCTTTTTTTTTTTTTTGAAGAACCAAGAAGTAGGAATAGGAGAAAAAAATTAGTGAAAGGATCTTCAAAATTATGAGTTTCTTTTTTTAATAATTTATTCTAAAGCATCATTGTATATTGCTAATATATTTCAATTAACATATGAAATATGTTCTTTGTACTATAAAATTAAATTAAAGCAATGTTGCTCTAACTATGTCATGTGATTACATTCATAAACTTCATTTACAAGTATATCATGACACCGTTTTGATATCTAAGATATCTGAGCATAAATACCTATATATTAACGACATTAACAGTAAGATGAATGTAGCCGTAGAGAAATATATTGTTAAAAAGTAGAAGCCAAATTCTTCCCTCAGTCACTAATATGGAGTATGGGATTTCTTCTACAGTTGAAAGCCATTTATTATCATGGTAAGTGATTATTCGACAACTTTATATACTCGAGAGAAGAATGAAGGAACCCAATAATTAACAATGTCAGTAAATTGATCAATTAATTGGTTTTTTATTTGAGTGAACTAATTGATCTAATTTAATTAGTTTAATAATAAATAAAATTTAAAAATATTATTAAAATAACTTAAAAAATTAAAATATATAAATATATTTATAATAATTAAAAATGTAAAAATAATATTGAAAATGAGCTCGAGTCAAATAGAATTAATTACTGATTTAATTTTTAATTTTAAACTTTCAACCAACCAATCCAATCTGATTTTCAAAAAATTAATAATTATCAAAAAATTATTTAAAGATAAATCCGAGCTATGTAGACAGTAATGTAGTTCCTAATTTTATTTAGGCTTTTTCTTTATTAAAATATAGAAGTTAATCACAAAAATGTTGAAATGAATAAAATCATTAAAATATTATTTATTTAAAAAAATTAATCAAATTTAGTAAATTCACAGCCTATTTGAATCTCTAAAATTGAAATTTAAATATAAAAAATAAATTAAGTAAATACAAAAAAATAAATAACAAATAACAAAATTTGTATATTAAATTTTTTTAAAAAAACCAAACTTTTCTAAGATGCAACGATACTTTTGAATGCTGCGAAACTTTACGTGTCAGTGTTCTGCTTAAGAAAAAGACAAAAGCTTCACCGTCGTTCACGTGAAAATAATATGAGCATTTACTTTGCGATTCCTCTGCTGGAAAGATTAGAGCATAATTGCATAGATAGACAATTTAAACTTCGCATCTATTGTACGAACAAGCGTTTTTTACCTTACCAAACTCTATATGTTCCCAAAAAAATTTTTGATTCAGTTACAATAAAAACAAAAGGAATTCCAAGATTATGATTTCAATTTTAATTTCTTCTGCCGAATGGTAAGTATTGTTTTGGAAATTTTGCCAAGTGTAAGTTGAGGAGCCATGCATTGGTGCTTTTGTAGTTCCTTTGCAGCCCAAGTAGGATTATGTTGAAAATGAATCAAATGACAAGTATTTGAAAAAAAAGAAAGAAAAAAAACTGTAACATCCAAGTCACCCAAATATTTTGTTCATTTTCTGTTCAGAATTAAAAAAAAGAAAAAAATATTTGAACAAATTTTATTTCTTATTTAAATAAGGAAAAAAGTCGGTATTACTAAAATACAATTTCAATGCAAAAAAAATATCAGTGTGAAAAAAACAAATTTATTGCACCCAAGGCCAGCCTTGATGCCACATTACTTTTGCTGCACCTACACTTTTCCTTCTTTTTAATGGGAATCTTGCTATTTTGTTTTCATGCCCAATGCTTGTTATCTGTTTCATTTTCAATTCATACTTGGCGAAATTTGTAGAACATATACTTAGCATTTGGCAGAAGTCCTTGGGATCACAGTCTTACCAACGATAGTGAACAGATTTCGTTCAAGTTAACCGTGAACACATGATTACCATACAAAGTTCTAACTTCCTTGAGATTCCTTTTGTTTTTATTGCAACTGAATTCAAAATTTTTTTGGCTACATATAGAGTTGGTAAAGTCAGAAACATTTGTATGTAATGTAGTATTAGATGCAATGTTAAAATTGTCTGCCTATGCAATTATCCTCTAGTCTTTGTACTCACAAAATAGCCAATCAATTTTCAACACCCCTATTACAAATACTCGCACTTGGCATAGAAATCCATTGAAATCATATTATAATAACTTTATGCCTATAAAAATATAATTTAAAGTTAGATTTTTATATTAAATATTATTTAATTCATTTAAAATATTAGTAAATATAACTTAGTTTGTATAATATTCACCCATGACATTTGAAATTTAATTTAAAATATTATTGTTATATTAAGTTATTTTTATAATTTTCATAACTAAACTCTTAATATATTTTAATCATATTTAATATTATATATTCCATATTTAATTTGAAATATAAAATTATATGATTAACATATACATTTGCATTAATATCTATCAATAATATAAATTTTTTATACAAATGTTAAATTTTTGCTATTCGATACGATAGTAAAAGCCTTCGTTTATATTTATGAACTTTAGTTTAAATTAGAAGTATCAAATTTTGACTTGATCTAAATTCATTTGAAAATAATTTATTCGAAATTGAAGGAGAGCTTATTTAAATTACTAAATCAGTTTACATATTGGTAAACGTCAGTTTATAAAATATTTTAAAAAAAACACATATATTCTTACATCTCTCTTGAAAATTTACACAAAGAAGAAGTTGTTTGCTTGCTCTCACAATACAATCTTAACTCTTCGAGTTCTAATCACTTATGTGAACGTGAAATTAAAGAAGTCTGAAATGACCTAATTTGAAATTGATTATATCTTGTTTATAAGTTACAACATTGCTGATATTGCTACAGGATGTGATTTGGCATTTATGGATAAATAAGAAAGGAAATATTATATTTGATGACATTTTTATAATTTTGGTAGTCTTTCAGAGAGATATTTTGGCGTTCTCAGATTGTACTTCGATGAGAAAGGGACCAATAATTCAAAGTCACAAGTTTTATTTGTGATATTTATCTTTTTTTCAGTAAATTTCATTTTTTAAAAAAATGTTACAATTTTAATATCTTTTAATAGAAATTTCGGTTTTAGAAAGCGTTTTGACTTTTTCACCTGTTTTAATTTGTATTTTCTAGATTTGATCTTAAAAGCAATATTATCAAAAATAATAAATTTTCATTTTTATTTAAATTAACTCTTGTTTAGGGTAGAATTTAGATTCTCTACATATATCTTATGCCAGATGATTTTGAGAGACAATTTTTGTAATTAGTAAAATTTTTAGAGAGAGAATCTCCTTTTCTGTTCAAATTTTTTATTTTTTATTTTTTTTGAGAATCAACAAATTTTGATGTTTATATTTCTAATATACAGTGCAAATCAACAAAATTATAGAAGATTGTATTTAACTTTTCACATGATTTTATCTCATAAAATTTTCACTGCATCAGTTGCACTATTGATGCCAATCCACCTATAAATAACTTCACAATCCTTCTTTCTGATCCAATCTTGAACTAGCTATAAGTTCTTTAGTGAGAAAAAAGAGTGAAGGAAATTGTAGATGGAAACCAAAAGAAGGGAAGTGATAGTGGTGAAGCACCAAACTTCCTAATAGTGGACCCAAAGAAGGGAAGAAAGAGGGACTTGTTCCAGTACATGGCGACCAAAAACACAGAGTGGAATGAGATTCTTGGATAGCTCAGAGGAGAGAGTGAAGGGAGGTGCAGCAGTTGATCATTGGTGGATTTTGTTGGTGTCCATTACCATTAGAAGGATTCTTGCCATTATTGATACACCATTGAAGTACCTTGGCTATTTGGTTGAATTCCTTCTCAACCTCATTTCTTATAACGGTGGCATCCCTGGCATTTTCAGTAACTCTCTTCAAGGTATGTAGCAACTATATGTCATCATATACAAGATTAATTACTATCCATAAATTTATTATTTCTGTTAATAAATATAGTTTAACTATTACACATAATAATGGGAGAAATATTATAAATAATAATAAATTTTAATTATTATTACTTAATATACTAATTTTCAATTGTTGAATTTATTAATTAACTGATAAAGCAAATATTAAATTTATTCAAAATGATATGCTGATACGGTTCAAACTATGCAGGAAAGCTGAGAATACCACAAAGAGAGACAGAGAACTTTGTTAGTACGATAGAGCAGTTGGATGGGAGAATAGACCTATACAGGACTACAATCCTGGCAGAGAAAGTAGATGATTCTCTATCAACAGATGCTGCTAACATAAAATCAAAACTGGGGAACCGATATCTCATGGACCTTTGCATCATGGCTTCCAAGCTTGTTTATGAGAATAAAAAAGTTGTCCAATCTTGTCTGGAAGGCAAGTTAACCAGCATTTCATTTTTCTTCATATATATATATATCAATGACTCATATAATATGAAGATATTTCGAATGGAATCCTATATTTTTTTTTTTTGCCCAAAAAAAAAACAGATGCATTTCGTGGACTTCTACAACTGCTGGAATGGTAGGAATAACTTGAATTTTTTTTTTTAAAAAAAAAAAATCCCCTTTTCTACCTTTGGAGTAGTAGTAATGTCAGGAGGTTAGAAACTCCAACAATTTTCATGCTCTTTAAATATTTTTTGGTGTAAAATTTTTTTTAAAAAAAAAAGGAACTTACTATGGCCCACGATTGTTCTTTTTAACTTTTTGACATTAAGATTCTACTTCAAACCTCAGATTTTGAAAGAATTCAGTGAAAATAATTCTATTTTAACGATTTTTTTATTTCAAAGTCTATATTTAAAAAAATTAATTTTTTATTTAAAAAGCAATAATTTGATGAAAAAGTCAAATGAAGTTAAAAGCCATAAAATTTTGAGATAATTCATTCTAAGTAAAAAATTAGATTAAATTATTCTACTAGTCTTATAACTTAAATTAGCACTATAATTTTTTAAATAAACAAAAATATTTTAAAAGATAAAATTATTTTATTTTATTGTTGATTTATTCTAAATAATAAAATTCAATTAAATTCTATCAATTTAAAATTTGTTCTAAACAATAAAATTCTATTACTAAAGTAAGAGAATTCTATTAATAGATTTTTTTTTTCTTACAATGATTTGTTCCAAATAGGGCCAAAGGATCTAATTAGTGTTTTGTGTTTTATTGCAATCATTTCGATATTTAATCAGTTATGATATCTATTATATGTTCTCTTCCAAGAATTTAATAAAAATACATGCTCTTCATACTAATTATTTTTAAAAAAAAATTACCATAATACTAGCACTATATGTCAAAGTTTTCTCTTTTTTTTACTAATTTTCAATAGGTAAAAAAATGCTGTAAAAGAGTCATTCGATTCATAAATTTTAAATGAATTTTTTTTATGCTGGTATGAAATTTAAAATTAATTAAGTAATAAACTTATCCTCTAAAGTGATGAAAATTTTAGTACATCTTTAAACAAGACAAAAATAAAAACATATTAAATTTAATGATTTTTATCATGAAAGCCAGATAAAAAGAATTTTTTTTTTTTTGTAGAAATCAATAAAAAAAAGTACAATTCTTAAAGAACTGCCGTAGTATATGAAGATATTATAGTCGACTTAAATAATGAAAATAATGAGAAGAGTGAAAAATCTTTTGGAAAGTATCAATTTTTGAAAATTTAGTTATCTAATTGAATATAAAACCGTGGTTTTATGACTAATAAAATTCAAGACATAATAAACTCTTTGATCATGCGTGTTGACAGAATGCCAAAAGAAGCAACACCCAAGTGTTCATTTGCTGTGACAAGCCGAAAGATGCAAACTTGATACTGATTAGCTTCAGAGGCACAGAACCTTTTAATGCACAAGACTGAAGTACTGACTTTGATTTCTCATGGTATGAGATCCCAAAAGTTGGAAAAATCCATATAGGATTCTTAGAAGCCTTAGGGTTAGGTAGCAGAGGTGATGCTTCCACTTTCCGATCTCACCTTCAAAGGAAGCATACTAGTTTCTTGCACTTTAATAGTGATACTGAGGCTAAAATTCTGGAAATGGAGAAAAAGGGTGCGTACTATGCTGTGTCTGTAAAGCTGAAGAGGTTCCTAAAAGAGCACAAAAATGCTAAATTTATAGTCACTGGATATAGCTTGGGGGGGTGGGGGGGGGCACTTGCTATATTGTTCCCTTGTGCTCTGGTACTACAGGAGGAAACAGAAATAATCCGCAGGTTGCTAAATATATACACATTCGGACAGCCTAGGATTGGAGATGTGAATCTAGGGTCATTCATGGAAGCTCATTTGAACTATCCTGTTACAAGATACTACAGGGTAGTTTACTGCAATGATATGGTGCCTAGGGTGCCTTTCGATGACCAGATCTGCGCCTTTAACCACTTCAGAACGTGCCTTTACTATGATAGCCGTTACTTTGGCCGAGTAAGTACTTTCTTGAATTAGATTGTGATTTTTCTTATCGAGAAAAAGGATGCCAGGATTTCAACTCCTAATATTAGCTCAATTGCGAGAGAGTACTCTTTTGTATTTACACTTGGCTAACTTGTTATGTAATTTGCAAATGTGTGCAGTTTATGGATGAGGAGCCGAACAGGAACTTCTTTGGATTGATACACATAATCCCCATGAGGTTGAATGCGTTGTTTCAGATATTCAGAAGTTTTGTGATAAGCCACACTCATGGACCAGACTATGTGGAGAGTTGGTTCTGCATATTGTTCATGGTAATGGGACTGCTGCTTCCTGGTGTTTCTGCTCATAATCCCGTTGATTATGTTAACTCTGTCAGGCTTGGAAGGGAGCGCACCCTCCATTAGCCTCCTTAAAAAGCTTCGGTCTCAGATCGTAAGACGGGTTATCGTCCTCGTTATCATCATCTTCAGCAAAAGGTCAAAAGTGCTACTAATGCGCAGAAATCTTTTGGTCCATTTGGGTCGATCATTTAGTCATGTTTTAAGTTTGGTATCCGAATAAGTGAAGGCTGTTACTACGTGGCCTTATCTTCTGTTTCGTTAGTTATGAGTTGGTAGTTCCTAAGAATATGGAACTAGCCGTGTTTGCAATTGTGTGTAAGAGTTCTTCAACTGAATAAAATCTATGTAAGAATTTCATGTTCAAGAACGCCTACAACTTGTTCTGCAAAGTCTCGTCCTAATTAGACTAGGTGAATGATTATAACAAATTCAGAAATGCTAATAGCAGTAACAAAGTACTAACCCTTCTATCAAATAAGAGATTCTATGCTTCGCTTAATGCTTAACGAACTACGAACTTATAGATTTTAAATTATAGATTTTACATTGTGTATTCTGTAGGAATAAAGCCTCATAAAATCTTACCCTTCTTGTTATTTATAACCAACAGACATACATATGAATATCTAACATAAACAACCTCCGACCAAAACAGTACATCTCTTCACATTATTGCTTCTCCATTAATGATCTTTTGACCTTTTGACGAAGATGATGATAACGAAAACCATAATCCATCTTCAAATTTGCGAGCGAAGCTTTTGAGGGAGGCCCATGGAGCGGTGCGCTCCCTTCCAAGCCTGACAGAGTTAACAAAATCAACAGGACTATGAGCAGAAACACCAGGAAGTAGCAGTCCCATTATCCTGAACAATATGCAGAACCAACTCTCCTCATAATCTGATCCATAAGCATGGCTTATTACAAAACTTCTGAATATCTCCAACAACGCATTCACCCTCATGGGTATTATGTGTCTCAATCCAAAGAAGTTTCTGTTGGGCTCCTCATCCATAAACTGCACATATTTGCAAATGACATAACAAATTAGCTGAAATCCAGGCATCTCTTTTCTCAATAAGAAAAATCACAATCGAGTTCAAGAAAGCACTTACTCGGCCAAAGTAACGGCTATCATAGTAAAGGCACGTTCCGAAATGCTTAAAGGCGAAGATCTTGTCGGCGATAGGCACCCTAGGCACCATATCATTGCAGTAAACTACCCTGTAGTATCTAGTAACAGGATAGTTCAAATGAGCTTCCATGAACGAACCTAGATTCACATCCCCAATCCTAGGCTGCCCGAATGTGTATATATTTAGCAACCTGCAGATCATTTCTGTTTCCACCTGTATTACCAGCGTGCAAGGGAACAATATAGCAAGTGCACCACCTAAGCTATGTCCAGTGACTATAAATTTAGCATTCTTGTGCTCTTTTAATAAGATTTTCAGCTTTACAGACACAGCATAGTATGCACTCTTTTCTCCCTTTCCAGCATATCAGCCTCAGCATCACCATTTAAGTACAAGAAACTGGTCTGCTTCCTTTGAAGTTGAGATCGGAAAGTGGAAGCATCACCTCTGCTACCTAAGCCTAAGGCTTCCAAGAATCCTATATGGATTTTTCCAACTTTGGGGATCTCATACCATGAGAAAGCAAAGTCAGTACTCCAATCTTGTGCATCAAAAGGTTCTGTGCCTCTGAAGCTAATCAGTATCAAATTTGCATCTTTTGGCTTGTCACAACAAATGAACACTTGGGTGTTCCATTGCTGTTGGTATTCTGTCAACAAAAAACGTGATTAAAGGAATGAAAATCATAAAGTTGGATTCCTGAAAAGAATGATAAATTGTCATTAAATTGTGTCTTCAAATTTATTATTGTCATAAAACTATGATTTTACATTCAATTGGTTCACTGAACTTTCAAGAATTGACACTCTCCGATACATTATTAGCACTCTTCTCAATATTGTCATTATAACACACAAACTCAAACCACCGTTCTTACCATTCCAGCAGTTGTAGAAGTCCACGAAATGCATCTGTTTTTTATTTTTTTTTTTGGAAAAAAATCATATAGAATTCCATTAGAAAAATCTTCATATCATGAGTTCTTATATATATATATATGAACAAAAATTTTTAAGGAGAAGTGCTAGTTAACTTGCCTTCCAGACAAGATTAACAACATTTTTGACAACATTTTCATCTCATAAACAAGCTTGGAAGCCATGATACAAAGGTCCATGAGATATCGATTCCTCATTTTGGATTTTATGTTAGCAACATCTGTTGATATAGAATCATCCACTTTCTCTGCCAGGATTGTAGTCCTGTATAGGTCTATTCTCCCATCCAAGTTCCCAATCGCGCTTATAAAATTTTCTGTGTCTTTTTGTGGTATCTTCAACTTTCCCGCACAGTTTAAACCATATCATTTTGAAGGCATTAACCAACTAACTCAATACTGGTCAGCTGGTAAATCAAAATATGCTTGGAAAGTGTATATATATGACCATTGTTTTTTTTAAAAAAAAAAAAAAAGCTATAAATCAATGCGTTAGACACGTCTCCAGTGCTACCAAATTCCCTTAATTATGAGAATTGTTATTATCATAAACTGCAATCAATCTTGAACCTCTTATATTTCTCTCCCGTTAACATATATGTACTAATTAAACTATATATATAATAGATTTATGGAAAGTAATTAATCTTGTATATAACGACATGTAGTTGATACATACCATGAAGAGAGTTATGGAAAACGCCAGAGAAGCCACCGTTATGAGAAATGAGTTTGAGAAAGAATTCAACCAAAGAACCAAGGTACTACAATGGTGTGTTAATAACGGCAAGAATCCTTCTAATGATAAGGGACACCACCAAAATCCACCAATGATCAACTACTGCACCTCCCTTCACTCTCTCCTCCAAGCTATCCAAGAACCTCATTCCACTCTTTGTGTCTTTGGTCACCAAGTACTTGAACAAGTCCCTCTTACTTCCCTTTTTCGGGTCCAATATTAAGAAGTTTGGCGCTTCACCACTATCACTTGCCTGAGTAGTGGTAGTAGTAGCCATGGTTATGGCGTTTGGTATCTCACTATTATTTCCTTCACCGATTTTTCTCACTAAAGAACTTATGAGCGCGTTCAAGATTGGATGAGAAAACAGGATATTAAGGTATTTATAGGTAGATTTGATATTAGTAATAGAAGCTAATGGAAAATGATTAAAAATAATTATAAAAATTATAAAAATTAAATTTTTTAACTTTTATATAAACCGAAAATAACCTATCAAAATTCGATGAAAGAAATATATTATAGACTCCATAACTCATCTAAAATGGATACACTTTTAAAGTTTGATGGAGGAAAAAGCTAATGGAAAATGAAAGGCTGAAACAATAATCCCACGTTTTTTTTTTTTTCGATATGATTAAAGCACTAACAGCCTGATAGAGGAAAGAAGCTAATGGGAAATGAAAGACTGAAACAGTAATCCCACTTCACCATAGATTTTTATCTCAACATAATTAACGCACTAATAATAGATATAAATGATGTAGCATCCCATCCATATTGGGGGGATATGAAAAAGTAAAACAATACATATAGATTTGAGTTAATCATTATAATAATTTAAGTTAATTATTTTTATTCTATTATTTATAAATCATATAAGTCAATTGAATTGAAATTATTATAATCGATGTCAAGATCATTTGATATCTATGACTAAAAAAAGGTAAAGTTATAATTATAATATTAATTTAATAATAAAATAAGATTATCTAAAAATAATTATCAAATTGAAATTATTATAATTGATATCAAGATCATTTGATGATGTTGTTTATGCGTCAATTACCATTGATTGCATTAACCATGCAAATAAATAGAGTTGGTAAATGGATAGAGGAATAAATAATCTTTATATCCATTTGTGATTTATTTAAATTAATAATATTTAACTCATATTCATTTAATTCTATTTAATTCATTTTTACCTATATATCCAATTGAAATTTAAATTGCTTTAAATTAAGTATTTTAAATATTTATTTTTATTTTTTAAATTTTTATTTATCATTTCAAAATTTAAAATATTAATTATTTTTAAATATTTCTTTGTTTTAGTGAAAAAATTAATAAAATAATAAAAAGACAATAATAAATATTTATTATATATTTATTATTTTTACTTTTCAAACTAGTTTCTTATTTATTTTTTTGTTGGAAAAGCTTGGCGCCAATCTGTCACGTGAGGAATAAAGCTACTGTCTGCCTAATTTTTATATCTAATATAAGGATGAATGATATTGTACATAGATGAGATTTTAATAATTTGCATAAAGCATATCAATCAATTTAATAAGATATATATTGAGTTTTAGTTTTATATATTATTTACAATGAATGGTTTTTATTTGCCAAGCTAATATTTAAATAAGTTATATACTATTGTTATATTATATTAAATTGAAAAATTATAGAATAACTAATTAAACAAATAACTGGTTAAAAAGAAAAAATATATATACACACAGGGAAAGCTCAAAAAAATTAAAGCGAGAAAAGTTTTTTTTTTTTTTTTTTTTTTAAAAGGCTACAAAGTAGACTTCAAACTAATAAAAGACATACAAAAAATAAATTGAAAAAAGTAAATCTATAAGATTACTTTCCTAAACAAAAGAAAAAAAAAATTGATACATAAATTTTTCTGTCTTGACTATCTGAAGTATTCTAAGATTTTTAAACTTAAACAAATTAAACTAAAAAGATAATCAATAAAACTTACTTTTCTCAAAAAAAAAAAAAAAAAAACAGGAGAAGAACATACCTCTTCTCTGTGTCGACCGTATCCAGGTTTTTATAATGTTATTAACAATAACAAATATTTTTACATTTATCTTAGCATATAAAAACATTCATACGCATATTCAAATATATATATATATATATATATATATATCATGGTATATCATAATATTATATATTATAAAATATGTAAAAATAGTATTATGTACATTAATAGGGTACCCTTACCCAACTCATAGTTACCTACATATTAATAGAATTAAGTGGGTAATAACTGATTTACTACTCATATATATATATATATATACCAAAACTAGAAAAGAAATCAAAATTATTTACAAATCCAAATTTCCTAGGTATAAAAATCATAAAATTTCCGGGAAAAAAAACAAAAACAAATTCAAAGGCAAATGATAGAGTTTGGCCCAAAACTGATGGACATCACAGCCAAAAACTATGAATTTAGTTCATGGGCTTTTCTCTCGTTAAAATAGTCTTGAAATGGCAATTTTAAAAGATTGTCGGAGATTGTTTCCTTTACCATTGTTCCATGAATGCAAACCTATGCTGTTCAGCCACATCACTCTACAATCTGAATCCTGACTTTTAACCATATCGTTGTTTTATTGGAAACCATGTTCATTGGTGGAACGTAATTTCTTGCAATTGCACTACACGTTTTAATGGTTCGCTATCTATTCATATTGAAGTCTAAATACAAATGGACTATAAGGTATTGAAGACAAAACGAATATTTTTGGAGCCATTGAAATACATGTACATTGATTTTTAACTATATGTTTATTGTTTTTGGAGCCAGATCCATGATGCAACTTGAACCTGAGTCCAAAATATACGAATTACTGAACATCATAGTGAGGGAGTACACCAGTGTTCACAAAAGGCCCTCCAACAATTGCATTAGCAGGAACACCATTTCTTTGGTTACTACATGCACCTGCAAGAGTTCTTATCATTATCATTTATATGATAGAATGGCCTTTCTTAGCTGAGTGTAATATATCAAATTACCATACTATATTTCACTTATGTTGAC
This sequence comes from Omphalea diandra, assembly GCA_949677035.1. Lineage (NCBI taxonomy): Eukaryota > Viridiplantae > Streptophyta > Magnoliopsida > Malpighiales > Euphorbiaceae > Omphalea > Omphalea diandra. Next base: position 3,581 of record CATIWR010158591.1, on the reverse strand, counting down.
AAAAGTGATAAGTACATAGGCCATTAATTGGAAAATAAGACTTCGATGCTATATTTCACTTGCCAATTTACTCGTGTTCTATCATCGTCTACTGGCAGACCACCATGCAAGACTTTGTTAAACTACCTCTTTAGCTTGGAGAAAACAATTCATTATCTTACGTAAATTTCAGGGAAAGCCTAAATTTCATGAAAAGCCAAGTCCAACGTTCAAATATAACTTAAAGTTGAAGAGAGCAGAGGACGAAGGCGAAGAGGACAAAAAGGAGTGAAAATCTTGTGTAACTCAATAAAAAGGCATATAAGGAAAGAGAGAATAATCAATATTACCTAAGAAATACAAATTTCTTTCAGGTTTAGAATTATTCTTAGAGAAAAAAAAAAAAAAAAAAAGAGAGAATTATAATACAAGAATACAAATAAAAACCGAAATTGCTTCAATCTTCATACTCTGTCTCTTCATCATCATCCTCATTGTTTTCCCCATATCTCCATGCATCCTCTGCATTGTCGCGATCCTCCTCCTCAGTTTCTTCACTATCTTCTTCCTCGTACATTTCTTCTTTGGCCGACCAAGGTTTTCTCACCACATTTACTGTGGCAGGAGATGGACTCGAACCTTTCCGCTGCGTCACTTTTGAAGGAGGCATCTTCAAGTTTGGCTTGGGTCGACTCTGTTTCTGGCCTTTCCTAGTCACACGTTTCTCAGCATAAGCATCTTGATCACTGGCCTCACCCATCTCATTGTCAGCATTAGGAGAAGCATTCTCAGCATTTTCATCAGATGTATGCCCGGGATGCTCTTTTCTCAGATGCAGCTTAAGCTTGTATTCATGAATGTAGGCTTTATACAACCTTCGTATGGACAGGCATATGGACGATCTGATGATGCAGAGCCATATGCAACTGCAGAAGGCTTGGGAGCTTTGGATATCTTCTCTGGTGGCGTAGCATATTTCTCAGCATCAGGAGTTGCGTGCTGTAAAATTAAGTCTCAGAGTCGGATAACGCCCAAGAAACAACATACTAAGATGCACTCCATAAAAAGGGACATCACCTATATAATACAAGTGTAAAAAAAAAAGGGCTGATGCACCCATAGAGTTATACAGTAATATATAGGTACTATGCGCGAGTCATAACCTAGAATGTCCAACAATCAATCAGGAGGAATCTCTATTACATACAAATCAGCCAATAAATATTAACTGTCAATATATAGGACCATAAAAATGAAGATACTATGAAAATAAAGCACTAAAATAATTTGTTGCAACTGTCTTGTGGAACACTAACTTCTTGTGTTTCTAATTGCCACATGCAACATTTTAATCATTGTGTTAAAAATTAGGGATAGAATACAATGTTATTGCAACTAAATCAATACTGGGAATTGGAACACCTTCAGAAAATAGAATGAAAAAACAACCATGAACATCACTACTATTGTTCCAAGCATCACAGTATGTTATAAACACACTAGAAATTATTTTACAGTTAATCTCTTCATTTATCTGCAATTCAAATCAAAGGGGTATAGAATTACACCACTCAAGGACTTTCTTAAGCATCTCTTGTTTTGTTTTTGTTCCTGATTCTAATTGTCGCTTATTTTATGCATTTTCAGGACCATGATACTCGTACACATTTGTTTGTTTCACAATCCTTCATTGCATTGAATGTTTAGATAAAGGTTTTATTACTAAAGTTAGAAAAAAAAAAAAAAAAAAAGGGTTTGATGCAGTCAAAGGCACTTGGGCAAGGCAAGAAGCAGCCTAAGACCCTCAGCTGGGTCAAGCTAATGTGATTTCAACATAATGCTGCTAACACGAGCTCCAGAGTTGAGGCCCCAAACCTCAATAGGCTAGAAGCTTGAGGTGCTCACACAACTCACTTTTTCCTTAATTGCTTGATTTTCTGCCAAATCACTGATACAAATAAATTCTAAATCCTAAACATGAATTCAAGGGGCAAATTGTAAAGCATGACATATCAATTGTCAACAGTATAAGCCAGCACTTATCTCCCCACCTTAGCTACCAATGCAAATAAGGGATACAACAAAGGTGCAAAAGCGCAGAAGAAAAATGAAAAGTCAGAGAAGAGTGAATTTTGGGGGTTTGTTTATAATATTGATGACTTCAAATCCAAAGACAATGTCAATGAAGTAGAAGACAATAAAGGCTTCAAGATCCAGGATGCTAAAATGCTCAAGAATGGAGCCTGATTCAAAAACTAAACTTGTAGGAGATTTTATTGCTAAAAATCTAACAATAGAGATGTGGATGCTGACGAATTCTAAAGCATCTTGATATTTTTCAATACTGGAAATTTTGATTAAATGACTTACATGATTTGTGCTAGAGTGCTTTTTCTTTCAATGCTTGATGAGACACATTGTTCTTTTGACGGTCAAATGTATATAATGATATATGAAATGTAATATCTGAATATGTCTCAACTCTAAAAGATGTTTAGTTCTTCAAGTCATGATTAAATGTTTAGGAGTAAAAGTATAATGTATTTAAACTTTCACCTGACTTTACTTGGGCTATTGCCTAGCATAGTGCCAGGGAAGTCCTGGTGCCTCCAATCAAAGGCACTTTTTCCTTTGGGCAACCTGAGTAGGTCTGCCCACAAAATTTATAGATTTTTTATTGATCTGTTTCACAGCACAAAGGAAGGAGGAAGAATTTGTTATCAATGAGTAACATCTACACAGGTTTGGTCTAAGAATCAACATTGATTGTTGCAGATCCTATGGATTTTTTATTTATTTATTTGCAGTTCCAAAGGCATATATATATGAAAGGCCCTTTAAAAGGGTTCTTTCCTTTTTCTTTTTCAGAATTTTCTCAAGAAAAAAGAATGCATTTCTACTATAAATCTCTTCGAGAAAAAGGCAAATGATGATGCCTAGGTAGTTCAAAAATAAATAATCACTCTCATAAACAGTCGGGGCAAGGAATAAAGTAACCTTCTCATGATGAGCTGCAATGTGGTTCTTCAACTTGTACTCATGAGCATATCTCTTTCCGCATTCTGGGTATGGGCAAATATGGTAGTTTTCTTGCGAATGTGTTTTCATGTGTGACCTCAGGTTGAAATCCAGGGAAAAAGCCTGCATTTTCCAGAATCAAAATTTGAAAAGAAAATGAATATCATGTATAAGAATATTCATGCACAAGATATGTAAAGACAATATCTCAAGTACAGGATACATATGCAACGACAATATCTCAAGTACAGGATACACAATGATATAAAACAAACTAGACTATTTAGCAGTCACCAGAACTGTAACATCGCCTCACTAAGCTGAAGCAATGGTTTCCTTTCCAATTGACATTCATGCATAAACCAAAGCAGCTATTTCCTTTCAGGTTCCCTGTCATCTATGAATGAATCAATTTGTCAATGACGCCCTCCACCATCATCCAGACCTCAGGAGTCCAGGAGGGAGCTGCAAGGGCTGCCAACACAGAACAAGAAGAAAAATACCATGCAACTAAAAGAGGAGGAGATGTAAAAGAAACACAGAGCCAAAGGTGAGGAGGGGGATAAAGAGAGAGAGTTCTGCAA
>CATIWR010158534.1:0-28898 GCA_949677035.1 Omphalea diandra | reverse complement strand
GGTGTAAGCATTAAACATCAAGTAAGTGAGGTTTTGTGTTAGCCTGTAAAAACACTTCTAGAAAGATTTAAGTGTGAGCCTAGTGAAACACTTAAGTGAGGTTTTGTGCTAGCCTAGAAAACACTTTGTTGTAAGGTTGTGTGTTAGCCATCAAAACACAAGATTGTATAAGTTGGGTGTGAGCTTGAAAACACCATTGAGATAGTGAAATACCCAATTGAGTGATTGGGGAGTGGACGTAGGGTCACTTTTGCCCTAACCACTATAAATTGTTTGTATCTCTACCATTCTATCTTCTCCCCTTTATCTTTGTTTTAAAATATTTATCCACCAATTTAACCCCCCTTCTTGGTGCCTAAGGACAACAGCTTGTTTTACAAAATGTTTCTTCAAGTTATTACTAAACTTGACTAGTTAACTTGATAAACATATTAATGTTCTACAAATTCTAAATAGTATTTTGTTAAAAAATCTAATTATTTTTCAGAAGAATAATGATGTTAAAATCCAAAATGATTACTAAATCTGCATTATGTTATTAAGTTGCTTAATTAAAATGGACCAATCTTTGGTACTGAACTAATTAAGTCGTTTTATGCTATATTTTGTAATTAGTCTACTATGTCTATATTCATATTATAAGTTGCAAGTGTTTGATCAATTGGTCATAATTGCTTGCTTTCGCATTTTATTTTATGCTTCAAGTGAAAATTTTTTAAATGAGGACATACCAATTGTTGTCCCTTAGTGCCAAAGAAAGGGGGTTGAATAGGGCAATGACTAGTAAAAAAAAATAATAACAAGAGCAGAAACAATGAAGAATTGAGACAATCAATTTATAGAGGTTCTACATAACCTGTATACATCATCTCCTCTAGTATTCCCATTAGAGCCTTTCACTATCTAGATAGCTTACAGGTGCTATCAACTACCTTTACAATAGTAGTTTTGGGGCACTATCAAGTCATTACAAGTAGACTTTCGGATGCTACTAAAACCATTTCCTAAAGTAGTTTATAGGTACTACCTTAAACCTTTCACAAAGATGGTTTTAGATCTCCTAAGATCTCCTAACCAAAGGCTTTCTCAAAAGAATTAATTTAAAAAGTTGAGCAAGAGCACTCTCACTGAAGCAATAAATGATTTAGAATACACTCATAGGGTTTGCTTGATTTGGTAGACAGTTTTGAGAGAAGTCTGAAAGCTTGTTCTTCAATTCTGCTTTTGAAGATAACTTTTACAAGCTTTGAGAATGATCTTCTCTTATAAGCTAGATTACACTTGTTTCACCCCTTTTATTTAAAAATTGCTTTCATACTAGAAATACTCATTTTTAGACCATTTTTTTCTTTTTCATTTATGTTGTCAGAGGGTCCTTTTATAGGCAAAGACATGAAACTAGCCATTAGAATGAAGGCTATTACTGATGTCACCAAAATAAACCTTAAATGCCTGTTGGACAATCTCCACGCCTATTGTTGGGTGATTTTTCAAATAGAATACAACTTCAACGATCATTAATCCTATCGAAAGGCCCGTTGGAACTAGCTGTTAGAGAGAGATTTGCCTAGATGCTCATTTTTTGACTTTCTTAAATTTTTACTCAATAACTCCTTCAACGACTGTTAGGACTTCTCAACGCCTGTTGGAATTCAATTTCAATTCTTGTTGAGATATAAACAATGCTCGTTATAAATTTCTAGGAGGATGTGAACCTGATGCTTTATTTTCAAGATTTTCTATAGTGTGCTTCAATGGCTGTTGGCTAGCTTTCAATGCCCGTTAAGAAAGGTCTCAATGACTGTTGCACTTTTGAAGGTACCCCATTAGACGGTCCAGAAACTTTAGCTTTGCCTGAGAGCTTCTCCAATGCCCATTAGTAAAAATCCAACATCCGTGTCAAGATCTTAAGAGTTATGTTCACATCAAGTCACTTAGTCCAACACCTGTTATGAAAATACAATGCCTATTGACATGTCTAAGAACCACGCCTATTATGAAATTGGAATGCACGTTGTGAAGATCAACTTGCAAGGCTCAAATGATTGAATCATCCAATGCCTATTATGCTTTGAGAGATTCATTGGTTGACAGGTCCAAAGAGTTTACTCACACTTGGGTGTCACTTCAATGCCTATTAAGAATCTTCAATGCCCGTTGATGAAGTCAGAATGCCTATTAAAATGTCGCAACACCAGTTGGCTTTGAATACTTTGAGTTTTTTCAAAAACTCTTTCTCCAAACTTCTTTGATTAAAAAGATTGATATAGCTGTAAGATTTTACACAACCAACTTGGATAAGAGTTAGCTTTTAGATATGTTTGTAATAATCAAAACAAGCTTGGTTTACCATACTCCTAAGCTAAGTTCAATATTCTCCTCCCCCCCCCCCCCTTTTTATGATGACAAATAATCTATCAATGTTAATCGATCTTGCAAAAATGAGAAATGTATATCATATAATTCTTAAATATATCAAGCTATTAAATAATATGATTTACCATAAGTGCATATGTTACAACAAAATGTTCATGTTACTCCTCCTTTGTTTCATATTGTATGCACTATTAAAACAAGTTTACATGCCAAGTTCTTTACATACCAAGTTCTTTTCATAACAAGTTCACATATATACTTACATCCCTTAGTGCATCAAGTCACATGCATAATTTCTTATCACATTTTTCATTGTCCTTTTCATACGAGCATAACTTCTCCTTTACCTTGCCTTTTTCTTTTTACCTTATATCTTTCTCATGAATTCTCCTCCTAACTTATCTTAACTTACCCTATACCTTTACTTTTACTTTCTCCCCATTTGTTATTATAAAAAAAAAACAAATAAGAATAGTAATAATAAAGGAAATAACAACATAAGCAAACAAAGTAAACATTTACCTTATTTGTATATTGTCCCTTACATTATCTATTTTGAAAAGAAAAATAAAGATAAAATGGATAAATTGATAAATTATGCAATATGAGAGAGTAGGGATGGTTTGAGCTAAGGGTCCCAAGGATGGTTCTAGGGTTTGTACTTGGCTCAGTTGTTCTATCTGACTTGGTTAGAGTTGCTGGAGTTCCAGGTTGCAAGTTCAATCCTTCCACTATCTAATCTAAGGTCTAATTGATGTCCTTCATGTCCCTTTAGTGCTTTTGCACTTTTTGGTGTAGGGAAATAATAGAGGATTCAAGCCATTAGACTGCATTAAAAATGGTTGTTAATTACTCGAGAACCTTCTTTTCAAAGTCAGTGAGAGATGTAGCAAGAGTAGGAGCATTTGTTTCAATCCCTTCAGCTGTAGTAATCCCTATTCTAATTGCTTCCTTAATATCTTCATCTTCCTATTTTTGTTCAGGGATCTCTCCTTCTTCTGGTATTCTTTTGATTAGACAAGAATTTAACCTTTGTAAGATCCCTATGCTCAAAAGTATCTTTTCACATATTGATTAGTTATATGGTAGTTTCTCTAGCATAATGTTCTTCTTTTTAAGTTATTTCTCTATTGGGGGAATAACCTTCACATATTTGGGAATTTTAGAAATGTGATGACCCATTACAAATTCATTACCTCTATCCATTTGTCCATCTATCTTTTGCATCAAGAACAAATGCGTGTTGATCCTTTACTTATTCTTTATGAACTAGAGATAGAACAAGTTAGTGATTGTGTAGTTGTCGTTGGATTGAGCTCTCCCATTATGTTCCATGTAAAGAAACAGTGAGCAATTCTCAAGGCTTGACTTTTGATTTTTAATGCCTTACTGTTGTTGCTATTGTCATTGCTCTTCCCATCTATTATTGATTTTTAAAATTGATTCACATCAACCTTAAATGTGGGAGGAGGATTTATTATCCCTATTATGGTGGCATCAAAATATTTTGCCAATTCATTCAGCCTTAAAGTATATTTTTTGCCAAAAACCCTAAAATTGATTGTCCCTTCTTAAGCATAGGCATGGCAATCACTCCCCAAGACTTCTAGTGTGATGAGGAATTTCACTGTAAGCTCTAGATAAGAGGGTTATTTTATGTGACAGAAGAGTTCCTATCCTATCCCTACCATAAGTTCCTCCACATTTCTGGTAGTCCATACCTTTGAAGATCATCCCATTCAAATAATTTTCCTCCTCCTAGGTGTCCTTTTTAGTAGTTTGAGGGCTAATTCTTTTTCTTTCTATGTTTTAATATGGAATTGCTAAACTAAGATAGAAGTATGCTCTGTTTTTTATACCTTTCCTTACCCTTTAGATTCTAGGCCAAGTTTGGATTTCATTGAAGATTGTTATGTAGACGAGGGTTTAAATGTTCAATTCTTCTGTTAGGTTAACATTGAGGCTAAATTTTCTTCTATTTTGGAGCTGAAGTAAGAGGGTTAAGGATTTTTTTCTTGTTGGTTGCTTGTATCTCTTAGCTTTGGGTGCCATTCGATTAAGTGTTTAAGGATTGATGCTAGTGAATATGCAAATGAAATAACAACATTTTAGAGAGAGAAAGTATTGAAAGCATAGTAAAGCATAAAGTGAACTAACTTTAAGGTTTGAGGGGTTTATATAGAAGTTTAGTAAGGTTTCTTTGGATTTTAAAAATGTGACCATTGGAAGTGTTAAATGGCTATTATGAATAGAACAACAACTATTAGACATGACCATTAGCTTGATCAAGTAAGTGTGCTTCATCCAACGATGGTGGTTGCTAACAATAGACATTGGGTGAAGAACAATGACTATTGAAAATGCACAATGATTGTAGGGACTTATAGAAGCAAAAATGTGGAACTAACTAATAACACAACGGTTGTTGGAAAAGACACAATGATCGTTGGCATGTTTTTCAAAACATAACTAAGTTTAAAGCATATTTTTCAAAAATACAACCATTTTGAAAACTTAGTTGATGTAAATTATTAATCAAACTCAATGAATAGTCATGAATTCAATTAATATGGAGACATTTTGATCAAGATAATACATAATTAAAATCTTTAGCTTATTAAGTATAAAGACTTTAATGGTAATCATTTCAAGCAAGACATCAACTCTCAATCAATAATAATCATACATGAGTTGACAAAGGTGAAAGACAAGAACCTATTAAAGTTAATCTAATGTACTTCCATCAATCATATTCTCTTTTGATGAATTGCATCCTTTTTTCATAAATAGGTTTAGTGAAAATATCTACCAATTGATAGTTAGTATAAATAAATTCTTAAATAATATCACTATTATTAGCATGAACCCTAAGAAAATGATGTCTTATATCTATATACTTACTCCTAGATTGTTAAAAGGGATTCCTAAATAAATTGATGGCACTAGTGTTATAACACTTGATGACTACTTGATTCACAATAACTTTGTAATTAAGAAGTTATTTCTTCATCGATAGGATTTAAGCATAACAAAGACCTGTCGCCACATACTCAACTTTAGCAGTTGATAAAATAACAAAATTTTGCTTTTTACTACTATGAGACATTAAACATTGACCAAGTAATTGATGTATGCCTGAAGTACTCTTTCTATCTAAGGTACACCCAGCAAAATCGATATCTAAAAATACTTCAACTGAAATGAATAACTCTTAGGATACCAATGTCCTAAGTTGGGAGTACTAACAAGGTATTTGAATATATGTTTCACAACATATAAATGAGACTACTAAGGATTAAATTGATATCTTGCACATAATCATACTTTAAACATAATATCAGGCTTAGATGTTGTTAGATAGAGTAGGCTACTAATCATACCTCTATACAGCTTTTGATCCACAACCTTACCATGTTCATCCATGCTTAGCTTGATATTGTTGCTTATTGAAGTTTTACATAGTTTGTTGTTCTCCATGCCAAATCTTTTGATTAGTTCTCTTGTATATTTGGCGTAGTTGATGAAGATTCCTTCTTCCTTTGTTTGATTTGTAATCTAAGAAAGAATTTGAGTTCTCTTATCATACTCATCTCAAATTCACTTTTCATTGCTTTGGAGAAATCTTCATATAAGTAAACATTAGTGGCAACAAATATGATATCATCTACACATATTTGCACTAGTAATAGGTCTCATTTCTTCTCTTTAAAGAAGTGTGTTGTGTATACCAAACCCTTAAAAAACCCTTTCTTTACAAGAGTTGCTCAACCTTTCATACCAAGCTCTTGAAGCTTGCTTCAAGCCATATAAAGCTTTGGTGAGTTTGAACACATGGTTAGAAAAGAAATGGCTTTCAAAACCAAGGGGTTGTTCAACATATACTTCGTCAATATAGCCATTAAGGAAAGCACATTCGACATCCATTTGATATAATTTAAAATTCATATGAGATGGAAATGCAAGCAAAATCCTAACAACTTTCAGTCTTGCTATTGGTGCAATGGTCTCATTAAAGTCAATTCCCTCTTCTTAGTTATAACCTTTAGCTACTAACCGAGCCTTATTTCTAACAATGGTTTCATGCTCATCAAGCTTATTCCTAAAGCACCATTTAGTTCCAATAATGGAATGTTTTTGAGGTCTATGAACTAAAGTCCAAACCTTGTTCCTCTCAAACAAATTGAGTTCATTTTGCATAGCAAGTACCCAATATTCATCTTTAATGGCCTCATCTATGGTGTTAGGCTCAATAAGGAAAACAAAATCAAGATTGGTATATGCATTTCTAAATGACGATCTAGTCGTTACTTGACTTAAAGGATCACCAATGATGAGATTTCTTGGATGATCTTTCTTAAAGACCTAGTCCCTTTCTAGCTGAGTTTGCTCTTCATTTGGAGTAAGAAGAGGTTTATCTGTATTTTCTTCACTCCTTATTTTATTATGGCTTGTCCACATTCTTTCCTTCTTTTTAATGTTTAGCTCACTCATAAGACCTGTAAGATCATTAACATCTTCTTTTATTCTTGAAGAAGTGGAATCATTTCATCAAATACAACATGCATAAACTCCTTCACAATAAATGTTCTCTTGTTGAAGACTTTTTACCCTTTACTGGTAGTAGAATATCCAAGGAAAATTCCTTTAATGAATTTGGAGTCAAATTTACTAAGGTTGTCTTTAGTGTTTAAAATTAAACATTTGCAACCAAAGACTCTAAAATATGCAATCTTAGGCTTTCTATTGTTCGACAACTCATAGAGAGTTTTCTTTAACAAGGACATGACTAAGACTAATTTCAAGACATAATAAGAAGTGTTTATAGCTTCAGCCTAAAAATACTTAGGAAGATTGTGCTCATTTAACATGGTCCTAGCAATCTCCTGAAGAGTTCTATTCTTTCTTTCTACCATACCATTTTGTTGTGGTGTTTTAGGAGTTGAGAAGTTATGTGAGATACCATACTCATCACAAAATTTATGAAACTTAGCATTCTCAAATTCTCCCTCATGGTCGCTTATAATAATAGAGATTTTTCAAATTCTTTTGGTTTTGAATTCTCTTGGCAAAGGTCTTAAAGGCATTAAAACAAGAGTCCTTATGAAGGAGAAAGAACACCTAACTATACCTAGAGTAATAATCTACTATGACAAATGCATAATGCATGCCTCCTAAGCTAAATACTCTAGTAGGTCCAAACAGATCCATATGGAGTAATTGCAAAGGTCTACATGAACTTACCTTGTTCTTAACTTTAATAAAGATTTAACTTGTTTTCCTTTTTGACATGCTTTACAAATTCTTTCCTTTGCGAACTTGATTTCAGGTAGACCTTCAACCAAGTTTCTCCTTTTCAACTTATTGAAGAGTTCTATGCTAGCATGTCCTAGCCTCTTATGCCAGGTTTTACATTTATCCACTATAGATACTAGACACTTTGCATCATGGTTAATGAGAGAATTTAAATTAATGACATAAATGTTATGAATTCTCTTACCAATGAACAAAATTTTGTTGTCACTCATCCTTGACACATTACAAGATTATGGTTCAAACATAACTTTGAGGCCTTTATCACAAAGCTGATTTACACTTAGCAGATTGCGTTTGAGTCCATCAATAAGCAATACTTTATCAAAGATAGGTGAGTTAACATCCTTACCAACTTTACTTATGCCAATGATTTTGGCTTTCCCATTGTCTTTATAGCGTACATTTCCAAGTCCTTTAGTTTTCTCTAATTACATGAAAAACTTCCTTTCTCATGATATGTGCTTTGAAAATTCACTGTCAAGATACCACTCTTGCTTTCCAACTTAGGATTTCAAGCACATTTATAAAACAAAGATAATTAAGTCTTAGGTACCCAAATCTTCTTAGGTCCTAGAGGGTTAGATCTAACCATTTTCTCATCATACCTTTTAGAAAGGTAGTGATAAAAAATATGGCCATAAATACCACAGTAAAAACACTCACTATCAAAGTGTACCATTATCATATTTCTAAGTGGAGCATGCACATAATGTTTGTGAAATTTATAACTCCTTTGAGCTAAGTGTATAGGACTGTTTCTCATGTGAGGTACTTTCTTATGTGGTGCATATCTATATGTATGGTTATGCCAATTATGCCAATTTACGTGCCTTTAGAGACTTAGCCTTTTAGGCTTGTAAGAATGATACATGTAGGCATAATTTGGTCAAGGATGAGCATGTCTCAGTTGTGTGTGAATAAGTTGAGACTTAGCCTTTGTGCCATTTGTCTTGGCATTTCATTTCTTGTGAACTTGTGGCATTCTAATTGGTTTAGGCATACTAACTTTGTTAGCCTTAACAAAGACTATTTTAAAAGTAGGAGTAATATGAATAAAGGCATTATATCTTAATCTATGCTTAATCGATGGGCTCATTCGAATTTCAAAGATGGAGTCTAATTTCTCCTTTCCTTTAGTGAATTTGTTGGGGCTATCTTTGAGCTTGAAATTCTTAACAGTGAGAGACTCAACCTCTATAGCTAGAGTCTCTTGACTCTTAGCACAATCTTTTAAAGATTTGTTCTCTTTTTAAGAGTGAAGGTGCAACGCTTGAGAGTCTTAGCTTTCAAGGTGAGCTTGGTAATAGTAGAATATAATTCATCTCTAGAATAAGAATCAAGAGGATTTACCTCGTGCTCACCATCACTATCACTATCATTTATTAGAAGAGTGCTTAGTTAAGGACTTATCAGATTTCTCCTCAATTGCCATGAGATAAAGATTGACCAATTTTGGTATCATTCTCATCAAGTTTTGAGTCACTTATGTCATCCTAAGTAGCTTTATACACTTCCTTATTTTTCTTAGAGGTGCGTTTCTTGGCAGGAACTTTGTTCTTTTTTAGGTTGGGACGATTTAACTTAATATGCCCTTTCTCATTGCATCCATAACAAATGAGTTAACTGTTGCTACCCTTTTTCTTATATCTCCTTACCCTTTTACTTTTTTGGTTTGAAAGAAATCTTTTTACTTTGTTTGTTATGAGGGCGAGGTGCTCATCTTCACTATTGTCTTCATCATCACTAGAAGAAGAAAATGTTAGCAAACAAGAAAAAGATGGGGATTATGAGCATACCTTTTTAGCTTTTAGGGCCAAATCTTTCTTTCTCACTTTAGTGCTTTCAACTGGTTTCTCCAGAGTAATTTCATAAGCAAGTAGATTTCCTATGAGCTTATCTAGTGACAGGACTTCCAATTTGTTTGCTTCCTCTATTGTTGTCTTTTTAGCTTTCCACTTGTCTTTGGAAAATGTTCTTAAGATCTTTGCTACCATGTGCTCATTGGAGTAGGACTTTTCAAGAGTTTTGAGAATGTTCGTTATATCAATAAACCTATTATACATCTCAATGATGGTTTCATCAAGATGATATATAAATGTTTCATATATGTAAGTATGCATTTGTATCTTTTTCTTCTTAACTTCGCAGGTGTTTTCATACTGAGCCTGTAAGGTATTCCATATTTCTTTTGTTCATGTGCACATTTGCAGCTTAGTGCACTGAGATTTGTGGATTGCATAGAAGAGAACATGTGTAACTCATCTATTTGTAAAGTTTAGCTTATTCTCTTCAGCTATGCCTTTACTTTTGGGCTTAGGTACTAGAATATCTCTAACTAGTTTAGCTGGAACTTCTCTTCCTTCTTCAATAATGTCCCATACATCTATGGTCTCACTATCTAAAAAAATCTCCATTCAATTTTTCTAGAACCCGTAGTCATCTCCTTTGAAGAAAGGGGGCTTGTGGATTGATTGTGATTCCTCATGACTTGCCATGATCTTTACTTTGAGCACTTAAGCTTTAATGGAGAGATAGGCTTTTATACCAATTATTATCCCTTGGTGTCCTAAAAGGGAGGGTTGAATAGGGCAATGGCAAGTAAAAACAAATAATAATAAGTCTAAAAACAATGAAAAATCGAGACAACCAATTCATAGAGATTTGACACAACTTAACTATGTCCTCTCCTCTAGTATTCCCATTAGAGCCTTTCACTATCTAGATAACTTGCAGGTGCTCTCAACTACCTTTACAATAATAGTTTCCTGGCACTACCAAGCTGTTTTAAGTAGACTTTCAGGTGCTACTAAAACCATTTTCCAAAGTAGTTTGTAGGTACTACCTTAAACCTTTCATAAAGATGTTTTGAAATCTCCTTAGATCTCCTAACCAAAGGCTTTCTCAAAAGAATTTACATCTTAGAAAGTTGAGAAAAAGCACATTTACTTTAGTAATAAATGATTTAGAATACACTCATAAGGTATATTTGATTTAGTGGAGAATTTTGAGAGAAGTCTGAAAGTTTATTCATTAACTCTATTTTTGAATATAACTTTTACAAGTTTTGACAATGATCTTCTCTTGTAAGCTAGATTACACTTGTTTTACGTCTTTTATTCAAAGATTGGTTTCACAATAGAAATACTCGCTTTTTGACCGTTTTCTCATTTTCATTTTTTTTGTGGGAGGATCTTTTTATAGGCAAAGACACCAAACTAGCTGTTAGAAAGAAGGTTGCTATTGATGACAGCAGAGTAAACACTAAATGCCTGTTAGGCAATCTCTACGCTTATTGTTGGGTTATTTTTCACATAAAATTTAACTTCAATTGTTGTTGATCCCATTAAATGCCCGTTGAAACTAGCTATTATAGAGAGATTTGCCTAGATGCTCATCTTTTGACTTTCCCAATTTTTTACTCAATAACTCCATCAACAGTTGTTGGGACTTCTCAACGCCTATTGGAATTCAATTTCAACTCCTATTGAGATAGGAACAATGGTCGTTGTAAATTTCCAATAGAATGTGAACTTGACACTTTATTTTTTAAGATTTTCTACAGTGCTTCAATGGTTGTTAGCTAGCTTCCAATTCTCATTGAGAAAGGTCTCAATGCCTGTTGCATTTTTAAAGGTGCCTCGTTAGAGGGTCTAGAAACTTTAGCTCTTCTTAGGAGCTTTTCCAACATTCGTTGGTAAAAATCCAACGCATGTGTCAAGATCTTGAAAGTTCTATTCACATCAAGTCACTTGGTGCAATGCCTATTAAGATGTTTAAGAGCCACGCCCATTGTGAAATTGCAATGCATGTTGTAAAGATCAACTTGTAAGGCTCAAATGATTGAATCATCCAACGCTTATTGTACTTTGAGAGAACTACTAGTTGAGAGGTTTAGAGACTTTACTCACACTTAGGTGTCACTTCTACACCTATTAAGAATCTTTCATGCCCATTGATGAAGTCATAACACCTGTTGAAATATGGCCAGACCTATTGGCTTTGAATACTTGGAGCTTTTACAAAAACTCTTTCTCTAAACTTTTTTCGATCGAAAGATTGATGTACCTGTAAGATTTTACACAACCAACTTGGACAAGAGTTAGGTTTTAGATGTGTTTATAATTATCAAAAGAAACTTGGTTCACCATACTACTACGCTAGGTTCAACACAAATCACTTTTGAAACATGTTTAGAAGTGATCATACTTTTCTTAATTTTTTTAGGAATCCTAATTTTTATTATATATATAGTGTCTTTTTTAATTATAAAAGATGTTAGTTCAATACTGTATAATTTCCTTTTCCATGATTGGTATTATACTATTTAATGATGCTTATTACTAAAATTTATGCTTCTTATAGACTTAGGACATAAGCTATGTTTGTAATAATTTCTACAAAGTGAATAATTAGTATAGTTTATAATTATCTACTTATGTAGTATACATTTTTATTAATTTTATAACTGTCACATTGATAATTTAATTGTTAAATACTTATTTAATTACATCAATTTTTTTAAAAAAAATTAGATAGTGAGCCTCCTAAAAATAATTTTTAGTTTCATTACTACATGTAACTATATGCTCGTGCAAGTAAGGTGCAAAAGTGATCCATACACATAGCTCTATCTTATCAAATAAGAAGGAAAAGTTTGAACTTATCTAAAATCATTGATCATTATACCTATTCCTATGCGCATATTGTTTAGTACCATAATTTGCATATTTAATAGTTTAATTCCCTTTAAAACCATGTATTCTTTATATAATTTTGCATATAAATGGACCTAATGCATGGAATTTGATGGTGGGTTAGTACTATATAAATAACCCCTTGAACTGTAAATGCATAAGTTATCAAGTAATAAAGTGTACAAGAGTACCTATATCGTTCCCATGAGGATCGAGATTAAGTACCAAACATCTTATTCCTTATCTATAAATCCAATATAAAAGAAGGTTTAAACTAAGAATTAAAACTAAGAAAAAACTCAACAAAGTAATTGGCAAGAAAACAATCAATATAAGAAGTTAGCTAGGGGTTCAATTTCAGTTGGTGACTTTCTAATGGGTTCCTAATCCTTGTCTAATTGGTTCATTCATCTAGTGCTATTATCGAGTCACTATGATGATCAATTAATCTCTCTCAATTAGTAATTGACATACAAAAGCATGTTTAGCTAGAAGTTCCTCAACTTAAAAGCTAGACGTCATGTAATTGCCTTATAAAGCAAAACTCCAAGAATAATGGTTTGTTAAGGTTCCTCAACTCAATAAAAAAAAATAAAGGAATTATTAATGATTTCATTCTATGAAAATAGTATCTCCATTGTCAATTTATGGAACTAATATGATTAATGGCCAGTTAATCAAACATAAAGCACTCAACAATTGCTAGCACAAATAATGAATAAAACCAAAAGACTTAGATTAAAGAAAAACCAATATGAGTCACACAAGATCCATTTACAACCTTAGCATAAAGATAATTACCTTAATGGAAGAAAGAGAAGAAGAAACAATCAAACTAATGATATATAAAGCCATAGACTTTAATCCTTGAAGCTCTTGGATGATTGCCTTTTTACTCCTAAACCCTTGCTTGATTTATTTATTTGCTTTTTAGGTGACTATTTAATGTCTTTCCTTTGATAATTCATGGGGTTTTTCTTTTTTAAATAGTGCTCTTGAGGTGTATACTAACTAGGAAGTTTGGGAGCTTGAAAAAGGAGGAGTTTAGAGAGCTTTAAAAATCCTATTTTTAGGTTTCTAGAGGTGCATAACCATGCTTCAAAGGCATACGGTCATGTGTTGAGGTGTATGGCCAAGCATCAAGGGTGTTGTTTTGCATACATTCTACTTGCTTCGCAGGTGCATGGTCGTGTAACTTGGCTATGTGAACTGGTGATAGACTTTTGTCCTAAAAGGTGGTTAAATTAGCTCAATTGCAAAACATAAAAGTTCTAGTCCTATGTCTTAGCTTTTCAATCACCTTATTTAGACCTCTCTAAAGGAAGATATGGCTAAAATACTAAGCAGTACACAAAATTGAAACTTAGGATGACTTCTCTTGCTCTTTAACCTTTTTTCTTCCTTTTAGGGCTACAAAACACAAACTTCCTTTATTCCTTTTCATATAAAAAGTTAACTTAATATCATCAGTATTGAGAATGAATTAGTTGTGAAATATATGTAAATTATGCACATAACAAATTCCCCTAAAATTAACCTCTTGCTTGTCCTCAAGGAAGAACTAATCCTAGTAAGATCTAATAAGTCAAATTATTAAGAACATGTTCCCAGGTCTTAAGGAGAAGTTTAGTTTAGGGATAACCAAAATTTCACCAATTAAGTAAATAGACTTACAAAAACAACAAGTTCCTAACTACATGCTTTATTTATAATCAATTAACACAATAGAGTATATGTGTGTCTTGGTAAGATATTTAATTCAAAATTTCAATTTCTAATCACAATAACTTAAATAAGATTTAACTTCAACATCTTAGAAGTCACCCATAACTATAGACAAGACCATCTCACCTTTCTCCACTAATGTAGATCTTAGCAACCTAAGGATCATAAGGTCTTTTAGGCCTGTAATGTAAGGCTAGGGTTAAGGCTATCAAAGTGATCAAGTGTAAAATAAAAGAATTTGGCTAAGATATTAGTAATGATGTGAAGCATGATGAAACATTTTATGTGCATTGCCCATAATTGTTCTTTGAATTTCATCCATAATACCCATTTTTGTTTTCCCCTTAGTGGCTTGCTTTTTCCTTTTCTTTCTTTTGCTATTTCTTTATTTTTCTTATCATTTTTAATTTCTTTTTTTTTCATAATTCTTGTCTTTTTCTTCTTTCTATCTTTTTTTTCTTTTTTATTTTTCTCTCTTTTTTTGAATGATAAGAGTGAATGATATCCATCTGAGAAAAATATCCAAATATCAATTTGCCAAACCCCAAACTTGAATTAATCTTTATGATGCAAAATATAATAATAAATGAATCTTTTTTACAAAATCTTCAAATATGTACATAAATAACACAACACATAACACATCATTATGCAACCATATCCTAACTTTATTCTCTTGGTAGGGAAGGTGAAAGATCATTTAGGTTATATGGTTATAATGACAGTTATGGGCTAAAAAAAGAAAAGACTAATTATACTCATAAGTGAATATATTAAGGCTCAAAAATAGTGACAAGGGTCAATGTAAATCAATATATGGATTAGGAATAATGGGGTAATCAAAGAATACCTTAATCATTTCCTTAAAGTTGTAGTTCTAGGATTTCATCTCAAAAGATGGTCTAGTAAGTTCTTACATATGTAGAAGTGTCCACTCACCTAAGTCATGCATAATTATCAATTTTAATTTCAAAATTCATATTTCACCATGTGTGATCAATTGTTCTATTATGATAATTAACTATCTGTCGAACATACTAACCAAAACAAAATCATTATCATAAGCAAATTTAACTCAATTGATTCAAATAAGTGGTTATCAATTTCTTCATTGATTATTTAACTTTAGACCTTAAAACTATCCTTTGATCATTTGAATTATCAAATTTTAACATTCAAAGCATAAATTAAGCTCCCCTCATTCCTCCACACTTAAATTCATCATTGTCCTCAATGATGCAATGAATGCAAAAGAGAGGAGGGATAAAGAAGGATTACCTTAATGGAGATAAAAGAGACAAAGTTAGTAAGATAAGCATCAAACAAAAGCTCAGAGATCAAAGCATAAAGCAAAAAGTCATAAAAAAAAAATAATAAAAAGAAAAGAAACATGTTAATTTAAGGCCATTAGCTTGACCCCTAAAAGTTTTCATTTAAGCTTTACCTTGGATTTATGATTGTCCTTCATTAAGATTGGATGTATGTAATTTGTTGGACTCAAACCCTTTAAATCAATCATAACCAAATCTAAATACCTCTTTCTTTTTCTCAACCTCTTTTCTTGTTCATGGTGTATGTCATTAAAGATTAAAACATAAAAGGTATCTTATTCTCTAAAATATGCATGATCATAAAGATAAGGCAATGGGTCTAATTGATCAAAATGCAAAAGAAAATGAGGGGTATTTGTTGCCTCATCATAGTTCAATACATTAACAAGAAAGATAGAAGATGGGTTAGTATCTTGAATTTCAATAATGAAGGTATTACTTTTCTTCCATGTTTTGATAATAAAATCCTCTTCATCACTTAGTGGTTTAGATTGATCAAGCTTAAAGCTCCCTCTTTTTTGGTGACAAACTTCATGTTCATGCTCTTTTTTTTCATCAATTCTCAAACATCTCTCTTCTACCATGGGTGGCTTTCCTTGTGGTTTACCTTCCTTGATGAGCTTTTTGTTCTCCTTATGGTTCTTTAACCTTGAAGGAAAAGGTATAGGGGGAAATATAAGACTTAGGAGGCATATAAGGATTGACTTCCTCCTTTAGATTTTCTTTTTTTATTAGCGCTTTATCCTTGTCTTCTTTATTCTTTATTCTTTCTCCTCTTTCATCTTTGAATTGATCTCCTTATTGATCTTTAATGTAATTTCCTTGATTTGTTCTGAAATATTAAGCTCAGAGGTACTAAGTAATGTCCTATGAGATATAAAGTTTAAATCATTATCCCTTGTTCCCATTTGATTCTCAAGGTTATCGAAGGACGAAGAAGAATACCTTTTTAGATTTGTATCTATTCTTTTTTGTATTTGTTCTATCCTAACATCAGTTTCAGTGATGTATTGCCCTAATAAGATTTTTAGGCTAGATTTTTCCTCTTAGGGGTTAAAAGGTCTATGGTTCATGAAAATAGGAGGAGCTTGAAGATTGGGGTTTAAGTAATTGTCATTTGACTAAGAAAAGTTGAGGTGGTCTTGCCAACCAAAATTGTAGGTATTATAATAAGGGTCATAGGATTAATGATTGAAATTTCCCATATATCTTACTTACCCATATGTAAAAGAATTCCCCATTTGACAAGCTATGCTTCTATGACTAATCTCCCTGCAAAATTCACATACCACCTATGAAAAAGAAGAAGAAACCATATTAGAAGTCATGAAATTTATTTGTTTAGTGAGTGTAGATACCTAAGCTTATAATTCCTTGAGCGCATCCATGTTATGAAGTTCTAATTATATATAAGAAACATAAATTATACAAAAATAAAATTAATATAAAAACAATTGCTTAGTATTAATGTCGTTGATCCCCTATAAAGAGGCAAAAAACTTGATGGCGGGTTAGTGTTATATAAATAACCCCTCTTGAACTGCAAGTGCACTAGTCATCAAGTAATAAAATGTACTAGAGTACAGATATTGTGCCTATAAGGATCAGGATTAGGTATTAAGCATTTGGTTCGTTGTATTATCTAGAAATCCAATATCAAAGAAGGTTTAAACTAAGAATTAAACTAAGTTAAATATCAACAAAAGTAACAACAAAGAAAATAATCAATATAAGAAGTTAGTCAAGGGTTCAACTTCAATTGGTGACTCTCAAATGGGTTCTTATTTCTTGTCTACTTGGTTAATTCATCTAGTGCTACTATCGAGTCACTATAGTGATAAATTAATCTCTCTCGAGTAGTAATTAACATACAAAAGCATGTTAAGCTAGACATTCCTTAACTTAAAAGCTAGACATCATGTAATTGCCTTACAAAGCAAGAATCTAAGGACAACAATGGATTGTTAAGGTTTCTTAACTTAACAACAAGACAATGGAATTATTGAAGGTT
This sequence comes from Omphalea diandra, assembly GCA_949677035.1. Taxonomy (NCBI): domain Eukaryota; kingdom Viridiplantae; phylum Streptophyta; class Magnoliopsida; order Malpighiales; family Euphorbiaceae; genus Omphalea; species Omphalea diandra. The sequence goes on along the minus strand of CATIWR010158534.1, from coordinate 11,448 downwards.
TCATTCTATGAAAAGCATGTCTCCATTATCGATTCATGGAACTAATCTGATTAATGGCTAGTTAATCAAACATATAACACTCAATAATTACTAGCACAAATATGAATAAAACCAAAAGATTTAGATTAAAGAAAAACCAATATGAGCCCCATAAGATCCATTTACAACCCTAGCATAAATATAATTAGTTCATAATGGAAGAAAGAGAAAAGGAAACAATCAAACTAATGATATTTGAAGCGATAGATTTTAAATCTTAAAGCTCTTGGATGATTGCCATCTTGCTCCTAAACCCTTGCTTGATTTATTTCTTTACTTTATGGGTGGCTATTTGATGCCTTTCCTCTCCTAGTTCATGGGATTTTGCTTCCTTAAATAGTGCTTTTGAGGTTTATACTAAGTAGGAAGCTTGAGAGATTGAAAAAGGAAGAATTTGGAGAGCTTTAAAAATCTCATTTTTAGGTATTCAAGGGCACATGACTGTGCTTTGAAGGCACACGATTGTGTGTTGAGGCACATAACCATGTGTCGAGGGCATGTGTTTTGCATACATTATGCTTGAATTTGCTTATTAGGCATATGGTCGTGTAGCTTGCCTATGTGAACTTGTGATTCACTTTTAACATTAAAGATGGTTGTATTAACTCAACTACAAATCATATAAGTTGTAGCCCTATGTCTTACTTTTTGATGACTTTTGAATCACCTTATTTGGAGCTTCAAAGAGGGAGATATGACCAAAATATCAAGCAATACTCAAAACTAGAACTTAGGTTGCCCTCTCTTTCTCTTTGACCACTTTTTCTCCCTTTTTAGCCTATAAAACACAAACTTACTTTCATTAATCCTTTTCATATGAAAAATTAGCAATAATATCATCAATATTGAGAATGAATTAGTTATGAAATATATGTAAATTATGTGCCAAATAGTATTTGATGTTTTACAGGGTTTGGACTGAAGGACAAATAATTTAATGTGAGCAAGATACATGGCACATAACCATATGCCTAAAACATAAGGCCATGTGACATCTTGAGAGGATTTAGAGGGGATCCTTTGAGGGACAACACAACCCAGCTTCTTAACACATGATCGTGTCTCATTTAGATAGAAGGGAGCTTAGAAGCATGGCCACAAAGCCCAATCATTCCTTATGGATTCTTAGTCGCTTGTTTGGCATCTCAAGGACAGATGACTATGCATCCTAAAGATATGGTCATGCTTCCTAAATCTTATTGAATAATAACTTTCTCTCCCCTTTCAATCTTTTCCTTTTCTTATCCCCTAAGCTTCTTACTTAATTAACACCTCTAAAGCACTATTTAATAAGGAAAAACCCTAAAGTTTGGGTAATCAAGAATCACCTTAAAATTTGGAAAAGAGCAATAAAAGATTAAGGAACAATTCAAGGAGCAAAGGCTAGGTGACTTTGAGGAAGAAGTTGTAACTAATCAAGGATCTCAAAGAAGGAGTCCATGATTTCTCTAGCTTATAAATGGATTGTTCTTTCTTTCTTTTATTATGAATTAAAAGCCTCAATGCTATGGTTGTAGATGGATCTTGTGTAACAACTTATCTAAAGTCTTTTAGGGTTTCATTCATTCTTGTGTTAGCAATTATTATGTGTTTAATGATACTGATTAATTGGTTATTAATCATACTTAACTCCATGGACTATCTATTGAGAGATGTTGTTCATAAAATGGAACAATAATAATTCCTTTACTTTATTATGTGTGAGGAGACCTTAATGAGTATGGTTATCATTAAAGTCTTCCACTATGAGACAATTGCTTGATGTTTATATTTTGTTTTGAGAGACCATTAGCCTGACATGATCTTATAGGTTAATTAACACTTGAGAGAGATTAATTAATGACCTAATGACTCGATAGTAATGCTAAATGAATGAACCACTTAGATGAAGATTAGAACTCCATAAGAAGTTACCAAGTGAAGTTAAAACCAAAGCCGCCATTCTCCATTGATTGTTTCCTAACTAATTCAATTATTATTGGTTAATTTAGTTGTAATACCTTATTTCTTACTACAAGCATTCTTTTACTTTGGTTCTTTAGATAATATAGGGAATGATATCATTCCTACTTAAATTCAATCCTCATGAGAATGATATTCGTGCTCATAGTATATTGTATTATTTGTGATGTATGCACTTATAGTTTAAAAGTACTTTTACATTTAGCATACACCTGCCATCAAGTTTTTAGCGCCATTGTTAAAGATCAATGACTTTAATATTAAGTTGTTATTTTTATATTAATTTAGAGTTTTTATTTTTTATTTTAAACTTGTGTTTCTTATTCTTTGTTGTTAGCCCTTATGCACTAAGAAGAAGGGTTGAATTTTTGAGAAATTTAGATTTTAGAGGATGCACAGAATAATTGAAAGATAAAGGAAAAGAAAAGAGAAGAATCAACACACAATATTTATTTTGGTTTCACCATGTGTTTTGCACGCTCACACACAACTTAGTGTTTAACACACTCACACACAACTTAGTGTCTAGCTCACACTCAACCATAATTACGCTTAGTGTTTATGGCTTAACATAAAGCCTTACAAGAGTTTTACTCACACAAGGCTCACTCTAAAGCCTAAATCCTAGGTGTTTAAGGCTCACTTAATCTATTACAAGTAATAAGTACTCTCAACAAATAAAGTACAATAACAATTAAGAAATAAGGTCTTGGAAACTCAAATTGCAAGAGTTTGGGCACAATAAATGAAGGTTCTCTTGCATTCAAGGCTATTTGATGAAGTATTTATAAGTTACAACCACCAATTAACTGTTGCTAAGGAAACTATGTCCATATCTCTAAGATTTGGTAGGTAATTCTATATTTAATGTTTGTTGAATTAATTTCATGGTTGAGATCATATAATCATGATTGTGATATGTTTTTCATGGTTAGAATTACACTTTTATGACTGAGACTTCTAATTATGTCTAATGACTAGTGATATGTGGCATTTGATCATTAATCCCTTAAAATTAGTTATTGTAATACTTCATCTTTTGCAAAAGTCTTAGTCGTAAGTTGGAGGGTCATGATTGCAATCTTGGATTACACTAGAATAGTGAACTACAAGTCTCACCATGAACGGGTCGGGAGGTTTCAATTCATTTATGAAATAGAGCCATGGTCACGTCTCTTAGATCATGGTCATGATATTCAAAACACTTAATAACTTCTTAGACATGTGGCCCATGTCAACTAGCTTCAAGGGTGACCTTTGGAACCTTTTTTTAAGATGTTTGAACTTCACGGTTGCAACCAAAATGCAATTCTAACTATGAACTAGACTGGACCTTTTGGTTCCATTTTTTCACTAGATAGCAATCAAAACTAGGCAAATAGTAGTTGCAATTAAGTTCTTGGTCGTAATATTTATGTCTTGGGCTTTATTTATAAGCCAATTTTGAGGCTTCGAGTTTTCTCACTTCCTTTTGACTTCTTGACTCATTCCTATCTTATTTTATGTAAGAACATCACTTAATTCAACCCTTAGTACCTTTCAATCTATATTGTCAAGATAAAAAACATGGTTTGACCACCTTAGTCCAACAATCTTCTCATTTTTTTATTTTGACAACCTAGATTAAATTTTGTAAAGTATAAGCCATCTAACTTGCATTTCCTTTTAAAAAATGTATTGAAGTAAAAAAGGAGTTAGAAGATTTAGTTCCTTAGGATAATAAATATTTCAAACACACTTAGGCAAAGGATTTAATAGATTTTAAACATACTCCCCCTCATTCAATGCTCTCCCTTAGTCATAACAGTCAAACAATATACTAACATATACTTTGCACGCATCTCTCCTTCTTTATCAAGATTAAAAAGAGAGGAAAGTCATATAGAATAATAAAGCATTTGATTATTCAATTCAAACATTCATAAAGAAGACAATGGAGATAAATGAAATATAAAAGATAATTATCATTGAGATGCAATAACCCAAGCATAACAATCAATTACCAAATAAAATTTTAAACATTTACAAATGTTTGATCATAAGCATTGGACCTTACATTTGGAAAACATAAGAAACATAAAAGAACATAAACTGAAAGGAAAATTTAAAAAAAAAAAGAGACTAAAAGTCAAGGGATTAGTCATCATCATTTTCTTCTTTTCCTTCTTCACTCTCCTCTCTTCGAAATTTGGTAAATATTACAAAGTGAGTTCAAATTTCTCTTAAAGATTCATAATATCACGATGGAGGTCACTAAGAAGCTTGAATCTTTAATCCATAACCCTTGTAAGTTTGTCAAGCTTCATGTCAAACCCCAAAAAGAGATTAAGTGGGAACTTATACCCTAAGCTCTTGTAGTGCTTCTTCACCTTCTTTAACCACTAATCTTCCCCACTTTTGTTATTGAGAGGCTTGTTGAAGTCTAACCCCTTATACCCTAAGAAGACATTCATATGTATGGGATTTAATTGCTTTGGCATTGAGCAAATAGTTTAGGTCTAAGGGGTTGGCAGTGGTTGGATAGGTTATTTTGAAAAATTATTCATTTTGGGGGTGAGAGTTCCAACATGCCTATATATAGTAATAATGTGTGAATAGGGTATAATTTGTCCATGTTTTGCTCAAATGGGCAAGTTGGTCAATAAAAAACTAGCCAGATTTGATGGCCTTTCCCTCAATAAAATAATAAATAAAACATACATCTTTTTGGAATACTTTTTGCATTTCCATCACCACAGGTAATGATGAAAGGGTTATAATTTAGTTAAGAAACCAAAAAGTAAGGGAATTTATATTCTTGGCTAAAGAAGTTTTATAATCATGGTAGATTTCAATACAAATATGGTGCCAAGAGTTAGTGAACTCAAAGTGGAGTTCACTTAAGTTCTATGGAAAATTAGTTTGGAAATTAAAAAAAATGAACAAAGGGATTCATAGGAGATGAAGAAAGGTTTGCTAAAGTAATGAAAAAGGACCTCATGCATATTTGCTTCATTAGTGGAGTCGCAATTGATCACCATGTTGGCCAAAAACTCCCTTGTAACTTCATCATTCCTAGGCTCTTCAAGAAAGATGAATGGCCATGTTTGAGAGGTAGCCTTATTTTCTTTTTAAATTTTAAGGGATTCAAGAGTAAATTAAGAAGGAATTTTATTGGGTAGGATGGGTTTTCTTTTTATTGGTTTGTACTTGTTTTTCTCTTTAAGGGTGACTCCTTTCATTAAATGGAGAGGAGGTTGTCTTAGAGGAGGTAAGGTAGAGGTCATAGGGGTTTTACCCTTATTGATGTTTTTAGGAGTTTTTTTGTTTAGGTGCCATGAAGAGGAAGGTGTCGAAAAATTAAGTAAAAGAAGGGAAGAACTTAGAGGAATAAGAGAGTTTGAAAGAAATTTAAGAAAATAGAAGAGGATAGAAAAGTGAAAGAGAGGATTGAAATTGAGTTTAAATAGGTAAAGGAGGGGTGAAAATGGCTAAAAATTCATTAAGTGCTCAAATGGTTATTAGAGAACTAAGAGTTTTTATCTAGTGAAATTTGTGAATCATGACCGCAAAAGGAGAGTCGTGATTACGAATTCCAAAAAATATGAGTAACGACTAGTTTGACCTTAAAAATATGCATTGAAAACCATTAAATTTAAAAACAATTTAAAGATTGAGATGGTAAAAGTTAGGTCACGAGCGTGAAATTTAAAAACTTTGAAATGCCAAAATGTTTTGTGAATCTCAATAACTAATTAAGATCTTGATCATGATTTACAAGTTAAATTGAAAAACAAGCTATAAAATGAAATAATTTTAAATGTCCCTTATATTAAGTGATCAAATTGATGTTTAAATGATTGATTAAAGCATGTGAATATGGAAAACCTCAAATGCAAGTTGAATCAATTCATCTCTTCACAATAAGCAAGTAAAAATAATATAAACACAACATATACACATTAAACACATCAAGCATCATTTCATCAACAATACATGCAAACAATGAGACTTGTTTTAACTCAAAAGAGCTCCCATCAAGCGTTTTTGGCTCCCTTTTAATGAAATTCATCATTTCCTCATTAAGAAGTTTGGTAAAAATATCTGCTAATTAGTTATTTATCTTAATAAATTCTAACACAATATTACCATTTTGTACATAATCTCTCATGAAATGGTGCCTAATATCTATATGTCTGCTTTTTTGAATGTTAGATGGGTTCTTTGAAAGATTTATTGCACTTATGTTATCACATTTGATGGGAAGGTGATCAACATCTTTGCCATAGTCGAGTTATTATTTCATCCAAAGAACTTGAGTGCAACAACAACCCACTGCCACATATTGTACTTCGATAGTGGACAAGACAACCAAAACTTACTTTCACTAAACCAAGAAATAAGACATTTACCAATAAGTTGGAAAGTTTTGGAAGTGTTGTTTTTATCAAGCAAACTCCCTATTTAATTTATATCTCAATATCTAAGAAGACTAAAAGATGAGTTTCCAGGATACCAAGTCCTAAATGCATAGTGCCATGAAAGTATTTCAAAATCCTTTTGAACACATGCAAATGAGACTTTTTAAGATATGATTGAAATCTTGCACACAAACATACGCTATGCATGGCATCAGGTTTAGAAGTAGTAGGATAGAGAAGAGAACTAACCATGTCTCTATACTTCTCATCTATCAGCTTATCGAATTCATTTTTGTCATGTTAAATTGATGAGCTTTGTTTGACTAGGTTGGGCAAACTTAAGTCAAAACTCTCTTTTGATCTTGACAATATAGATTGAAAGAGTCTAATGGATGTTTTAAGTATTGTTCTTACAAAAAATAAGAAAATATTGCATTAAAAGTCTAATGGAAGTAAAAATCTCCAAGCTCTAAACTTTGTTCAAAATCGCAACCACTACAAAGAGATCATGACTCTATCTTAAGAAATTAAGAAACCAAAAATTCCAGTGTGTTTCACAGTGGTAGTCATGGTGTACTTCACAACCATTACTTTTAAAATGTTTCAAAGTCTCTCCAACAATCACCCGAGAGGCCAGTTGAGGTTGGCCATATGTCTCAGGAGATGTTAGGCCATTTAAAAATCATGATTGCTATTTTAGGTAGCAATTGTGATTCATAGTCAACCATGAACCAAAAAGAGGCAGTTTGTTTCATGGTGGAGGTAGCATCTCCTTATTCCATACTATTTTAATCACGACCAAGACTCTAAATCATGATTAAGAATTTTATAATTAACAAGAGAGTTCCAATGACTAATTTTTTGAAAAACTAATGATTAAATGCTAAGTGTCGCTAGCTGTTAGACACATTTGAAGATCATGACCAAAAAAATGGCAAAATACTAACTAAATTATCAATTACAATTGTGATTTATTGTCTCGACCATGAATTAATTGTAACTAGCATTGAATGTAGGATTTGCCACCATAACTAAGAGATTTGCTTATAATTTCATTGGTAACGACTCTTTAGTAGTTGAAATCTATAAACACTCCATCAAATGGCTTTGAATGTAAGAGGATAGTCATTTATTATGTCTAAACTATTATATTTTTAATTCTTAAAGCTTTAACTCTTTATTTATTTATATTTGAGTTGTTAAATGTTAGGTGTCAACCTTAAACACTTTTGGTTTGGGTCTTAAAGAGAACCTCAATTAAGAAAAAGTCTTATATGATTGTGTGTTTGCCTTAAACACAAGTCTAATTAGGGTTTGGTGTGAGCCTAAACACTAAGTTTTGTGTGATCTTGTAAAACATTAAAGTGAGTGAGTCAAATACCTAATTGGTGAATTAGAGAATGGACATAGAGTTTGTTAACATCTAAACCACTACAAATCTCTTATGTTCTTCTCTTCTTCTTATTGTTTAATCTTTAATTTATTTATCCTTCCTCCGAATGTGAAAATACTCACTAATTCAACCCTTCTGTTATTGGTGCATAAAGGCCAACATGCTCGTTGGTGTCTTAGCTACCTTGTATCCATCCATTCCAAATATCTTGAGTAATTCCTTTGTACACTTGGATTGGTTTATAAAGATGTCCTTTTTACATTATTTGATTTGTACACTAAAGAAAAACTTAAGCTCTCCCATCAAGCTTGTTAAATTCCCTGGTCATACCCTTGGTAAAATCCTCATATAGAGATTCACTAGTTGAACCAAAGATTATATTATCAACATAAATTTGAACAATAAGTGTATCATTGTTTTGCCTTGAGCATATCCATGTCATGAAGTTCTATTTATGTATAAGAAATAAAAAAATAATAATAATAAACACAAACTATAAAAAAATAAAAGAAAATTCTAGATTAATATAGAAATAATTGCTTAATATTAATGTCATTGATCCTCGACAATGATACTAAAAACTCGATAATGGTTTAGTGTTATATAAATAACCTTTTAAACTGTAAGCGCACAAGTGGTCAAGTAATAAAGTGGTCAAGAGTACGAATATTGTTCCCACGAAGATCGTGTAATAAGTACTAAGCTTTATGTTCCTTGTATTATCTAGAAATCTCTATTTGAAAGATGGTGTAAACTAAGAAGTAAAATTAAATAAACTTTAAACAAAGAATTTACAAGAAAATAATCAATAGATGAAGTTAACTAGGGGTTCAACTTTGCTTGTTAACAACTTATGACTTCTAATCTTTCATTCAATTGATTCAATCATTTAGTGTTACTATCAAATCACTTTGGTGATTAATTAATCTCTCTTGAGTATAAATTGACATACAAGAACATGTTAAACTAAAGGTCTCTCAACACAATAGTTAAACATCATGTTATTTTCAAACAAAGCAAGATCCAAATGATAACAATATACTATTAGAGTTTCTTAACACATAATAGATTAAGAGAATCATTGACAGTCTATTTCATGAAAAGCATATCTTGATAGTTGATTCACAAAACTCAATATGATTAAGGGCCCTTTAATAAATGATAATAAGCACACAATGATTGTTAACACAATGATGAATAAAATACAAAAAACATAAATTAGAAAATAATAAGAGTAAAATAAGATCCATTTATAACCCTAACTTAAAAGATAATTAGCTCATAATAAAAGAAAGAAAAAAAGAAACAATCAAAATAATGATATTGGAAGCCATGGACTGTAATTTTTTAAGCTTTTAGATGATTGCCCTCTTTCTCCTTTTTGCTCTCAAAATAATGATAATTGCTTCCATTAAATTATTTTCAGAAGCCTTTTTTTATTATTATTATTGTTTTGAAAAAATTCAATCACGGACAAAATTCATCTTGCTAATTATTTTTGCAAAGAACTTCAACTACAGTAGCTGATGAGACCCAAATGCAAAATTTTCCCTATTCCATTCAGTACCAAGTTGAAAAAGTTGAACCAATTGTCCTAGCTCTAAGTCAGGTCTAGGCCCTTGCTAGTTGAGAAGAACGTATTCTTATGTTCATAAATTAGGTCAAGTGGAGGGATACCACAGCATTTGCTTCTGACGATTTGCCAACAGAAAGAGAACCGATTATTGTGATGATTATTAAACTGTAGGGAAAGTAAAAGGCATAGGAATATGAGTACCGAGCAATATAAGCCTTCCATCGAGTCCATTTCTTACCATAAAGTTTGTCTCCGTCTTTTGGACTCCAGGTTTGGTTCTTGTCGTCTCTTTTCCTTAAAAAAAAAAAACGCACCAATAGTCATGGATAGGAATTGTTAGAACAAATTCCTAAATAAAATACTTTTTTTGTCTAAAATTTTTTACATGATTTATTTTGTTAATATCCATGTTCTTAGTTGTTTATAGTGATTTGTAACTTAGTTGTTGCTTGGTAAAACTGAAAATTAGGTGTTAACTAAGTTTAGTATTGATAATAGTTGAATAATTTTAGTGTTAAAAATTTTAAGAGCTAAATGATCATTAAATAAATATTAAATTTGCAAAAAAAATTAAATCCAAAAGATAAATTTAAGATAAAATAACTATATATTTTACAATAAATTATCATATAATTTGATTTAAATATTTTAAAATTTATTAATTATATCTTTGTCAATAGAAAATAATTGTTATAATGAATGGATATATCAAAATAATAAATTTTTACTATCATTTAATATATTAAGTAAAAGTTTTTTTACTCATTAGATGAAATGATTTTTTGAAATTAAGTACTTAATAAAAACTATTATAAAAAAACACTTAAAATGTTAAGAACTAAATAAAACTGTTATTAAATAATTTTTAAAAAATAAATACTGAATATTTTAATTCTAAATGTTTAATATGATTATCAAATAGTCTCACTCATAAAAACTATAAGTTCAATATCAAGAACATTATGAAAATAACAATAGAAATTTTTGTTGAAAAATAAAAATGAACATTAATCATCGCTGTGATGTGACTATGCGTTTCTTTCATATGTCAATACTCATCCTTTATAATAATCATGTGCTTAATTAGTTTATTGGTTGATGACCCATTTGTTCGAATGCTCACTCATTGTAATGTTTGAAATCTTAACCATATTTTCAGTTCTTGGATTGGCAATTTGGCGTGTGTGTACAATACAAAGTATTGTAGTTCGATATGTTTTTGTGTTAGATAATATTCCACCATTTCCATGGACAGAGCAAACGGGGGCATGCCCCTCAAAATATTTTACCTCTTTAATATCACGAATTTCAAAATTGATTCTTTAAATCAATTAAAATTACGTCTAAAATAATATCAAAATTTTATTTTATCCTAGTTTTTTCTAAAAAGTTTATTATAAACTCTTTTAATTATAAAATTAAATGTAGGTAGGATATCTCACACATCTAAATTTTATTTTATCTATGTCACATACATTTATAAAAAAAAAAAAAAAAAGTCTATTGCATTACGTTGTGTAAATCAATGTATTCTTCGCAATAATATTTACAAGAAAAATACAATTTTTCTTAATTTTACTTTATTAATTATTTTTTAGAATAAAATTCATTAAAAACAACAGAATATTTCTTGTTAATTTAAATGACAAAAAGTAAAAGACACTTTTGTATTATATTTGGTTGAAAATTTACTTAACTATCAAGCCAAAAAAATGAAAAAATAAAATAAAATCAACACAGTTGAGGCTTGAAATTAAAATGTGAGGTACAATTTCTAACTTTTTTTTTTTTGTGTATACGACAATAATAGGTAGTTTTCTTTCATCTTTATGTGTATATATATTAAATGTAAAAGTTAATGTCATTTTTTTTAATAAAAGTATGTTAAAAATTCTGAAATTGGTTCTTCCAAAAAAAATTTCTATCTTCATGCATGTCTATTTGTGCAGTGTCCTTAAGATCATTCAGTAATACTTAACACACAAATTATATAGGTTAGCACATCTTTATGTGTACATCATATATATATATATATATATATATATATATATATATATATATATATATATATATATATA
>CATIWR010158457.1:0-10170 GCA_949677035.1 Omphalea diandra | reverse complement strand
CACTTAAGAGGAATGAACCTAGATGAATGGGTGGCACCAATACCAGGTCTACCATGCTTCACAGGCTTGTATGAGATTGAGAACTCAGCCAGATAATGCCCAATCATCTCAGGCTTGATCTCAACCTGATTGAAGGTCTTTCCATTGTATACGCCAATAATGCTACCAATCATTTCAGGTACAATAATCATATTGCGAAGGTGGGTTCGAACTGGTTCTGGCTTCTCACCAGGTGGGGCCTCCCTTTTCTGCCCCAAAACATGAAAGACAAACTATTAGTTACAGCATATACACAACACAAAGATGGAACAACGTAAAAAAAAAAAAGAAAAGGGGATAACATTAGAACGCATCAAATCCATATAAAGCTGTCACTCAGCCAAATAGTACAGTTGATAATAAATGGGCCCCCTCCACTTATAGCAAGAATAAGCAAACAACTATTGCAGTTGCTACATTAGTTCAAAATTGTGCCTGTAACCATTTCCTACAGCCTTAAATAACATAAATTTGTTAAACATAGTTTAACCAACACTTTGTTAACTATACCAGACATTTGAGAAACTTATACCAATTACAAATTGAACAGCTTATAATGGGTTAAGCAGATATGATAAAATACCAGAAATATAATCAGTATCACATCCACTGGAATAATTAGTTGCCATTTCCTCAGTATTTAACACTCAATAGCCAAAACGCAACTGAGTTAACAATCTATTGACTGGAAACGTGAGACACTGCTAAGAAATAATGAAGACAACATTCGTATTGCACCCACTAACCTTAGTGAGAATAATCCTCACCAACAAATTTAACATAGATGGATGGCATTCCACAACAGGTGAAATATTTCAGTTCTGAGACAACATTGCATCAGCCACTACAAACCCCACATGAAGTTTTACATGATGGCAAGAATAAGAACCCCTCTTAGGCCATTCACCACGCCAAAAAGATAATAAACAAAATATATACACTACATTCTTTAACTCTCCCAAAGAAACAAAATCCAAATTTAGCATGATGTCAGGAACAAACTAAAAGAACAGTATAAATTCTACTGCTACAATATCATGTTCAGTCCACAAAGCAACTTTCCTCATCTGACCAAAACATATTTTACCCATCAACAGACCAAACAAAATCAAAAAAGCTATTAGGAAAAAATAGCAATTTAGACATATCCCCAAACACACCAATATCCAGAAACTTAAATCATCGGAAAACATTTGAATAATCCAAGTTAACGCCAAAACATTTCGTCACCACCAAGTTACGAAAGTCATTTTTTTCCTAAAATTTTCCTAAAAGTACACAAGAAAGAGCCTGCAATTGTTCCCGCAACAGACAACAACAGTAATGTTGACAAACCGTAACAATTCAATGACCGACAACATCATTGCAATCCAATATTCTAGTGCTAAAACAACATTCTACGAATTAAACATAAGAACAAGCACCACTGATCTATTTATTTAATACTCAAATTACACTAAGCATCAACAAAACGACATAAATAAATTAAAAGAATAAAAAAAGAAAAAGTTAGCCTTAATTACCGCTTTGCGCAGCTTCTTGATGAGAGCCATGGGCTTTCTTTTCAGCCCTCTCTGGAACCTGAAATCCATACACATTCTCAAACGCATCAGAACACAGAACACAAAACCACAATGGGCAAAATAATCCTAATCAATCCTAATAAATGATTATCCAAATTACCTGCGGCGAGCACGGGCATTGAAGAGCTTGACGAGCTCATCAGTGGACATATCAAGAAGAGCATCCAAATCCACTCCTCTGAACGAGAACTTCTTGAATGTTCTCTTCTTTGGCTGTCCGGTAGCCATCTCTGTCTCCACATCCGGCTACACATTTCCCAATATGTTATATGGACATATAAATGTATATACCGATAGTGAGCGAGAGAATTCGATATTTACACACACACACACACATACACTGATAGTGAGAAAGAGAGATCAGAAATTACCATCGTCGATTTCTTGGTCTCTGAATACCTAGCCGGAGAGGAAGATTTGTTGATTTCAGGCGGTAGGGTTTTGAGTAGAAGAACAGAGAAACTGGCTAAAGCGGTGGTATATATGTGACAGGGAGTTGCAGCTAGTAACCCTAAAATGAGGCTTGCACATGAGGTTCTGATAACTGGTTAATTCTTGTTTGGTCCTCGGTAATCATTGGGCTCTTGCTGTTATAGTTCATGGGCCATTCTTTATACCTATATAAGACTGCAGCTTGGACTTTTTGAAAAACATTTTTTAAGGAAAATATTTTAGAGAATATATGTCTACATTGAAATATATCGAAGAAAATATTAATTTGATTATTTATAATAACATTTAGATTAAAATGAATTAGATTTATACTTATATATTATTTAATATGAAAAATTATGTTAAGGACATTTTAATATAGGTTTATATGATTATTTTTATTTAGATGAATTTGTTAAAATCTAAATAAAATAGCTTAATTTCAATTGATTTGAAAATATTTTTTGTTAATAAATTTTTCTAAAAATTTAAAATTTAAAAATATATTTAAAAAATTATGAAACAATGATAGTACAGTTATAATTTTCAATTTCATATATAAAAAAAATTAAGAGTTGGATCCTTAATGCTTCATTTATCTTTATTTTTTAAAAAATTCAAAATAATAAATAAATTCTTTTCTATTTATCTTACTAGTTATCTTTCTTTTCTTTGAGGATAAATAAATATTATTCTTGATATAAGTTTATTGCTAATCAATAATTCACACATTATGCATACTATAATTTAATATATTATTTGAAATATATTGATAAATATTTAATAAATTAAGTGTTTATTATATAAATAAATAATATTTATTTTCTAAATCAATAATATATGTATATTATTCTTTAGTATTATTTAGTATAATTATCTATTTTGTAATTTTATAATATATCTTTTAATTTTTAATTAAATAATTCTATATGTCAAATTAACAAGGTTTTAATTATTTATTTATCAAATAATTAATTTAATAAATATTAAATTATTTTTTAAAATAAAATTTAATACTAAATTTTAATTATATATATTGATTGATTAAGTATGAATTTTTTTTTTTTGGAGAAATGATTGATTATGAACTTAAGTGGCATGCAAATGAAAAGAGATCGAAGTGCTTGTTGGGTCACATTTAACGATAGTTGTCCAAGAGAAAAAGGCCACACTGAGACCGAGAGGAAACCATGTGGGCTAAACCAAAACATACAGCCCACTCAAAAGAAAACCCAATTTAATACTCTTTTTTTTTTTTGAAAATATTTTTCAAAAAAAATATTTTTCTCATTTTTTAATATTTTAACATGTTCAGAATAATTAATTAATACAAAATATTTTTCTAATTAATAAAAAATTAAATTATTTTTAAGAAAAAGTGACTTTCTCATTTTAAAAGATAAATTTATTTTTTAAATTTTGATAAATTCATTTAAATAAAAAGTAAAAATTAATTATGTAAACATCTATATTTATTATAATTGATTTGACACTCATCACGACGAGTAGAATTTATAAAAAATTTTATTTTTAATGTATTTTTCTATATTTAATAATAAATATTATAAATATAAAGTAATTGTGATCTAATTTTATTAGAATTTTATAAATTAAAAAATTAATATTCTTATAATATATTTCAGATACCAAAAAATATTTTAACAATTTGAAAATATTTTCATAAATAAGTTGTTTTATTTGAAACAAATAGAGCTTTACATTCTATTTATTTCACGAATATTTTTTTTATATTTTATGATACTTGATGCATTTAGAAAAAATAATCAATATAAAATATTTTTTAATCGATAAAAAATTAAACCATTTTTAAGAAAAATGACTTCCTCTTTTTTTTAAAAAGAAAGTCTTTTTTTTAGATTTTGGCAACCTTAGCCGAATAAAAAAAATAAATTATATAAATATATTTAATTATTATTATTGATAATTTTTTATTACCAATATCTATTATCAATAGCTATTGTAAGTAATGAAGGTCTGCTATCGATGGAATTCACAAAAAAAAATTATTTAAAATATATTTTTTCTTATTAAATAATAAATAATGTATCCATAAAATTTTGTTATAGTATTATAAATAAAAAATTAATATATTTAACATCTTTATATTAAATAATAAATGATATATCTATATATTAAATAATAAATGATATATCTATAAAATATTTATAGTCTAAATTTTGTTATAATATTATAAATAAGAAAGTAATATTTTATAAATAAATATTTCTATAAATAATTTATTTTCTCTTAAACACACGTGACCTTACTCGCACTATTACCACTCCAAGAGGTGCTTTATACTTGGAAGCGATTAGGGTAACAAAATGAATCAAGAATTTATTAGTTTTTTTCCAAATGGATTTATTAGCATGTTCAAATATGATTCATAAGCTTAAATAATTTAAATTATAATTTTATATTATGATTATTTTTTCATAAATTATTAAATTAAAATGCTTATTGTAGATGTTTCAATATAACCAGTAATATATGCTCTTTTTTAACTCTTATATAATAAGATATAAAATTTTAAGTGTTATTTTATAAGGTATGTATTATAAAAAAAACAATAATATTAATAATGAAGCATAAATGATTCTTATTTAATTTTGAAAAAATTAATAAATATATTTTAAAATTAGATTTGATAATAATTTATTTACAATATAAATTAATTTAAATGAATTATTATTAATTGAACTAAATTTATATGTAGCCCTTGGAAGCCCATGCACCAAGAAAAGTTTTCCTACAGTTTGTTTGAATTCAAAAAATCTTTACTTAATTTCGAAACAGATATTGGATATTCTCAATATTCACTTTATATGAATAAAATAAACTTTTGATTTGTTTCTAACATCTAACACAAACAAGGATTATCCTTTTTCTTTAGGCAGGAATGACAAAGTGGAAATTTGTAAATTTATTAATGATATAATGTTAATTATATTATAATTAAAAAATTCAAATATATATATATATATAAAAAGAAACTTATTGTAGTTAATTTACAATGTACAAAATATGCTATAATTATGCAATTTTTTGCATTTTGATTATTAAGGCAGCTACTATGCTAAATTTCTAACATAAGCGTTGTCTATGAGTAATAGTAATAAGTGAATATTACGAATCAATATTTTAAATTTTGGACCCCAAATTAAGTACTGATTAAATAAATGCGAATAGCATTATCTTATGAGGCAGTGTTGTAGCGCTATTTAATTTCAGAGGTTAGAATTTTTTTATTTTTTAATTTCAAAAAGTCTCATATAAAGTACTTGATAATAGAAAAAATACAAAAAAAAATTATTAGCTATTTGGAGTTTTACTTTTTTTTTATTTAATTTCAGGTGTTAGAATATTTTTTTTATTTTTTAATTTCAAAAATTTTGAACAGCTCCAATTGAATCGGTGATTTTAAGGGTCATTTTATTAAACACGTTACAGTTTGGGCTAGAATTTGAATCGAGGTTTAGAGATGGTTAGGATACTGCTAGTTATTGTTTTTATTGTTAATGGTTTTCATTTTTAAGGAAGGCTAAATTGGTCTTTTTATGTAACATCTAAGGGACTCAATGGTAATTTTTCCTCTTAATTTTTCAACGCCACAAAAACATTCCGCCGCGAAGCGAACTGCGTCCCACCCCTTCCTACCAATGTGTAAAGTAAAATGTAAAAATCGCATTAACTCCAAGAAATGCATTATTATTCACCGTAGATAAGAATCAATCTAACGGGTCACCCGCACACAATCCATCTCGCAAGGATCACGATCCAAGACAAACTCAGTTCCACCAATCACACCCTCCTCCAGAATCCCTTATATAAATCCCTTCTCTTTCTCTCAACCTCCAAAACGCGTTGGCAGTTCCAAGTTCCGAAATTTTTCATTTTCCTCTTCCAGTCCTGGCTAACAATGGCCCCCGCCACAATCTCAGCTTCCTCAAAGGCCAATGCCAAACCATCCAAGGAACCAAAATCAAAGAAATCTGCCGCAGCTCCCAAGAAAGCCAGAGCCTATCCCCCTTACAGCGTGGTAAATGCAAATTTTTTAAAAAAAATATCCACATTTCGATTATCGCATTCTTTATACTTGTGTGTATGATTACGTTTTTGTGTTGCAATGTAGATGATAGAGGAAGCGATAGTAGCGTTGAAGGAGAGGACCGGGTCGAGCCAGATAGCAATCGGGAAATTCATCGAAGAGAAGCAGAAGCCTAATCTTCCATCCAATTTCAAGAAGCTGTTGCTCCTTCAGTTGAAGAAGCTTGTCGCTAATGGAAAGCTTGTTAAGGTCAAGAACTCCTTCAAGCTCCCTTCTAAAACCTCTACTGCTGCTCTGCCTAAACCTAAGATCACCGTAGCCAGTCGGACGGCTGCTGCTGAGAAATATAAAAAGAAGGCGGTGAAACCTGCAACCCGGAAGGCGCCAGGGAAATCTGCGGCAGTTAAATCACCAGGAAAGAAGGTTGCTGCTGTGAATAAGAAGGCGCCAGGGAAAGTAGTGAAGGTTATTAAGTCTCCGGTGAAAGGAGTGAAGAAACCGACGAGTATTAAGTCGCCGGTGAAGAAAGTGACGGTTAAGAAGGCGAAGAAGTAGAAAGGTCGTGATGGTTTTATGAAGGGTAGGCTTTGTAAATTTAGGGAATTGACAGGGGTTGTTTAGCCATTTTATGTATTTATATTACTTTTTGATTTGTCGTTTGTTATTTCGAATCTAAAAATCAATGAATTGCTTCTGCTTTCATTTTGCATTCTTCTTTGCTTTTTTTAATATGAAATTGATTTTTACATTTTTACTCAAAAATACATATACTTCATATAGCAGAATTATTTATATTGATATACCCTTTTATACATTTTTACTCAAACATACATACGCTTCATAAACATTTTTACTCAAACATACATATACATTCACTTTATAAGTTTATAATAAATTACTTTAGTATACCCTTTTATCACTTCACCTGGAGTCTGTTGATATTTTGCTTCCATTTCCGAAACACGCTGGTTCAAAATGGAATTTGATCTCACGCTGAATTTTCAATCATTTGAATTGACATTTTGAGCTGTGATTGAACGGCGGGCCTCGAAAGGGACAGGACGATGTCATTCCATACTGAGCCGGGCTTATAAATTGAGCTTGGGTTAGCGTAAACCTCGTAAATGGACTCAGCATCAGGGTTTAAGCTGCTCGCATTGTTCAAGCATTTGATTTCTTCTGGTTCAGTTAGTAGTTTGCTGCTCCCTGCTTTCCATGCTATCAACTGCATTTCAAACCCAATATATTGTACTGTAATGTTAAGCAGTTCGAGTAATCGGTCTACCGCTACCACCATAATCTTGAAAACAAAAGCAAAGCTTTTGGTGGAACTGTAAAAACATTCATGCAATGCCCATATGTTCAAGAAATTAAAATATGATCTGTGCTCGCTACAAAGATTTATTCAAGTTCAGAAGGATGGGGATGATAAAAAAAAAAAAAAAGAATTAGAGATAAGTGGTGGTAAAAAAAATAATTAGAGAATAGAAATAATTGAAAAAGTAATGTTATTTCATACGACAATTTTGCATGAAATTTCAAACGAACAATGTAATTTTCAATTAATTACATGGGCCACAATAAAAATATAAAAATTATTCCCTTTTACGTGGCCATGTTATTCTCTATATCATTTATTTGAAAATTTCGTGTAAAACTGTTGCATGAAATAACATTACTCTATTTGAAAAAATATTTAGTAAAGAAAATTGATAAAAAAGTTAAGCATAAATTCATCTAGTAAACACAAAAATAAAATAATTTGAACTTGGTTTGTCGATTAAACTGCACACCAGGTGATGCACTTCCTTGCAAATATGCATTTTTCATATAAAATTTATTAACATTTTATGTAAATAATTTTTTTATTCATCAATTTAATTGGCCAACAGACTTTTTTTTTTTTTTGACTAATTGACCATCTCTAATTGTTAAATATTTTTCAAATTATTTCTATTAGTTAATTTTTTTTTTACCACCTCATCTTAATTTTAAATTTTTTTATATTCTTTGCAAATTATCCCAGTTTTCTATACCTATCTAACCTGGGTTCAATCTTCAATGTTGGCTAAGATTCCAGTTTTTTCCACCCCAAAAATTGAGCCCAGATTTTTCATCAGTCAAGTTGGCTCCAACATGGGTGGAGCCCGACCCTTCATTATTATAAACATAGAACCTAGAATGCGCTAAGACAATTAACAAAGAAGAAAGCAGACTTGGTTCAGTTGATATTGTTTTTATGTGAAGAAAATGATGTTTTTGAAAAATAAGAAAGATGCTGATAAAAAGTCTTACACTAGGTGGTCCTTCTACTGCATTGGTGCAATATAGCCTGCCATTGTCAGAAGGTCACAGTATCTTGGAAATGCATCAGCAAATCTCTTGTGAGATTTCAACTGTGAACACACTCTCACGGCTCTTCCAGTCATTATAGCTCTCCTGTTCAAATTCCACAAATTTACTCCACATTCCAAATCTGATTCGAATATTATTAATTCAACGTAATATAGAGCTTGTTTTGGCATTGCTATTGTAAAATTTTATTTTGTTTATTAAACTAAATTATATTTTAGTTTTGAAAATATTTTTAGTTATTCAAGAAAGCAATTTAGTTACATTATAGTCAATGTAATTTAATAACTATTAGCAAAATCTTTAAACATTAACTTCTTTTGAAATTAAATTTTTAACCCATAAAACTCATATTGAAAAAATTTATTATCAATTAGTAAAGAATTAATTTCTAATTTTTTGCTTCAAAATCTACCATTGAGAATAGCAATGCCAAACATGTCAGTAATGAGTCTAATCACCTGCAAATTTATATCTGAGGCCTCTAACAACTGCAAGATAAGCATCACAAACTACTCCAACCATTTCTATCCTATATGGCTTCCTTTGTTTTACCACTACTCTATTTTCTTCCTGCTGTTGATTTTTTTCATCTTCCTCAATTTCCCAGTAATTTTCAGTAAAAGTTCCATCCTCAGCCACCTTGCACCCTACTCCCATTCTGTACCTGTACTTGTGCGCATTACATGCCATAGCAATGGTCTGCTCCACAAAAGGCTCCCATGACTGGGTGCCATCCATGATCACATCCCGACCCTCATTCAGCGCGGTTACTAGGAGGGATGATGCAGCATCAGTTGAAGATTGGTGCACCTAATGCATATAAACATGCAATTATTTAGTGTCGATTTTAACACTTCATTTTCTAAGTTTAGGGCCTATATCATCAAACAGAAAATGCACCAGTTCTGCCGTTTGAAGCAAATCATCATGATGACCCATTGCACTTATTGCTCTGTAAATGACATCTGATTCTTTGAATGCATGGGCCTCTACTATTATTGGTGCAGATCCTGACCAGAATGACCTGCCAAATTTCTATTCATTAGCTTCCATCATTTTTAGTGGCCTCATCAAACCCACATTTACATATAACATTTCCATTCATTAGCTTATTTGGACTTGAAGTTAACGCTACCAGAACATCAATTTTGTTTAGAGTCCTTTTCACGATTTCGAAATTCCGAATTTTAAAGACTAATCAACGCCTTTGGATGGTTAATTAATTAGGTTACTTCCTCTTTCAGAATATCTTTGACGACAGTGCTCTTGCCAGCCCCCATACTACCACCCATAAGCAGCAGCACTGGGCTCCTTTCACTAAGAGCCACCGGCACCATTAGATCAGAACTATGTGGATCAACCTTGCCGATTGCTTTCATCTCCTCTACCAAAGTAGAGAACATCCTTGTCACCTTCAAGTGCTTGCTCACCCTTTCAAATCTTTGTTTCCTACCCAATTGATTATTTATAAAAGAAAGAACAAATATATTTCGTACTTCAAAATAAAAATGGGTGAACCATAAAACTACTATATAGTCTTGCAATTTGATTCGTAGAATTTGTTCACCTTCGAAATTGAGATGCTAATTAGCTTAATATCATATATATATATATATATATATATATATATATATATATATATATATATATATATATATATATATATATATATATATATATATATATAATTAA
>CATIWR010158446.1:0-36677 GCA_949677035.1 Omphalea diandra | reverse complement strand
CCCCCCCCCCCCCCCCCCCCCCCCCCCCCCCCCCCCCCCCCCCCCCCCCCCCCCCCCCCCAACAATACCTTTTCCCATTATGCCGTAGCTGGCTGTAGTCTTTGAGAAGTTATGGTAAGGAATACCATTTAGTTATATACTTCAAGTTATTCTTCTTGATCAATTCCAGAGGATTGGGCCTTGGAAGTTTCGTAACTAGGATCTTTACTACAAATCTGATTTGGAGAGAGAGCACCCTTGTAGGAGAGTAGCTGTGTTTCAGGATGGGAAAAAAAAAAAAAAAAACCTGTTTGGACAGATTATTCATAGTGGCTGGGAGCACCTTTGCTGTTGGACATAAGATCATTAGCTGGGAAGCTTTTGCAAAAAGTTACAGTTTTGGGCAAAGATTTATGTTATGATGAGACACAATTAGTTCAATTACGAAAAATATGTTGTATTGGAGACTGACTAATAGGCTTAAAATTGAGGATAGTACTTAGTACAAAGATTTTGTGGTGTGGTGTGTGAAGGACATCTCTGTGATGAACTTCTCCAGGTAATGATCCCTCTAAAAGATCATTTATTTTGTGTATATTGGCTTGGTGTTCAATAATAACACTAGGAAATTTGTTTTAGTTGAAGAGATTTGTGATTAGCTGTTAGTCTATTGTGCATAAAAATAAGGAAATGGTTGAAGTTCAAAAGACACATCACACAGGTATTTTGGCTGCCTATCGCACCTCAGCGAATGTTACATCCCTCCCCCGCCCCTCCTCCAACCTTCTTTTTTCTTCCTCCTTCTCCCAAAACACTCTCATAAATACATCCCCCCCCCCCCCCCCAACCCCCAAAAGAGAAAAAAAAAAAGAAAAGAAAACCACTTGCCAACATTAAAATTAGATTGTTGATGTTTTGTTTATGGGCTGCATTTTTCTTTGGGGAAGGAGTTGGAGGATGGGGGTTTGTTTGATCCATTCTGTTGTTTTTTAATGCTTTTAAAGTTTGAAAAATGTTTTGAGTACTTGTTGCATTCAATCGTTAGAAGCATCATGACAGTACAATTAGGACTGTAAATAGCTCAGGTTGAACCAAGCTAGAGGCGAACTCAGCCCAACAATCTGCCCAGTGTAGTCAAAAGCGATATGCGCACTCAAGGTAGTATACCTTCCTACCACCTTGAAGCGCAAAGCGCTTGCCTGAATGAAGCAAGACATATAAATTCTAAAATAATTTATTAGTAATATTATATATAATATACTAAAAACTAGAAATCATAAATTTATAGAATGAAGCAAGACATATAAATTCTAAAATAATTTATTAGTAATATTATATATAATATACTAAAAACTAGAAATCATAAATTTATAATCATTAGTAAACAATAATTAAGTAACCATTAAAACTTGTGAAAAGTCACTTCACATGATAAAATACAACTCCAAAACATTAAAAAAAAAAAAAAAAAGAAAATCTGTGGAATTATTTAGGAATCTAGTATTTAAGAAAATGATAGTAAATTAATAGCACGAAAACTAAAGATCAATATCTGATTAATCCCCAAATTCCTCCACACTTTGATCATCAAAATCAGATGCATATCCCTCAACATTCTTCTCATAATCATCTAAATCATTTTCAACATCTTTGAGTTGAAGTTGTAAAGTGGAGCCGTTTGAACTTGCACTTGACCTCACGGACTTGGTTTGATTTCTTCTATTCTTAGTTGGTTCTCCAACATCGGTTGCTTTTGCAACAGCTCCCCAAGTTAAACCACCACTATCATTGTCTGCAAATACCATCTCATCTTTTGCATTCCCCTTATTTATAACACTATCCAATTTACCAACAAAACATTCATTAAATGACCCTTACTACCCTAATTTTAGATTATATATTATCTGCAGTACAGCTGTAGTTAACACTTAACAGTTGCTAACTTTTCTTTTCTTTTAAAAAAAAACACTAACCTATTGCCTCTTAAAAGAGGCGCAGCCAATCATATATGAAGAGGTAGGGCCCAATTGCTCCTCGCCAGAGTGGTTAAGTGCATGAAGCACTTGCTTTTAACTACATTAGATCTGTCTGAATTTCTATTCAATTCTTGATCCCAAGCTCAGTTGAGTGGGAAGCCCATAATTATCTTTTTTCTCATCAATTTTTTAACTGTTTTTCTGTTTGTTACATGTAACTTTTAAAATTACTCTGTGATATAAAGTGTACCTTTGAATTTGATAGATTAAATACAATAAATAAATTACTATAATTATTATTTGATAAATTATCAAAACTCCCTTGGGTTTTGCCACAGTGCACCAGTCTGTGAGTCCTTGACTTTTAGAAAATATCTTTATGTTTTGTTGCTATTAAATTAGTTATTCCGTCTGTTACATATTGATGCTATTGTTGTTAGTTAAAGACAGATATGTTAAAGTCAAAAGGATAAAATAAATTTGAACATCCAAAACATACCCTTCACTAACCCTCACATTCTCCTTCTAACAAAAACTCTATATCTTCAGTCATCTTCTCTTCTATCCCTTTCTCCTTCAATTTCTTTGTCCTCAATTCTACACTCATCATAGTCCTTGTAATTGATACCACGATGCACCACAACATCACCTTCTTTAATCAATTCTTCATCACCAGTGCTTCCTTCATCCTCCTTCCATAGACACTACACATGCAAAAACTTCAACACCCAGTTGATCAGTTCCCATTTTGTTCCTAGGATGAGCCCATTGTTCTAGTCTGTGTCTTCCCTAACACTGCCTACTGCCTTAGGCTCACTTCGTTCCCTTGTTCTTCTTTATCATCCCCTCTCCCTCCCTCCCCCCCCTTTCCCTTTTTCTCCCCGTGTGTGTATGCGTGTGTTCTTTTCCCCCCTATAGCTTTCTTGTTCCTTTCTTATTTCTTTTTGTATGTGTATGTGTCTTGTGCATGAGAATGGGAGTGTATTAGGGTGTGTACTCTTGAGTGTGTGAGTGCTGTGTGATGTAGTGTGATAAGAGTGCCTTGATTGAGGTTGTGGTTAGATGGTGATATGATGATCAAATGGTTAGAATGAAATAAAAAATTTGGCCTTCTCGCTGTTAGACTGCAAAAGGGATTTGCGAACACTGTGGATTCTTGCAATTCCTGTGCTCCAATTCCTCCCTCTATCAATAACACCTTCATATTTCTTGTAAAAGGAAGGGAATGTTTTGTTTCTTAATGTGCATAATTTGAGATTTTCATATTAATATCATATGCTGGGCAGTTTGGGATTTCTATACGAGTGCGTAAATTTTGAATATCATCGTTTATAGAGAGGGCAATGTTACATTTTCACTTGCACAACGATCAAAATGTCAAAAAGGGTTGTAGGGACCACACAATTAACGGAAAATAAAGCAGAAGGGTTTTTAATACACTTTAAAGGTCGAGAATTGGCTAGTGAATTACCACGGGAGGAAAAAGGGGGGGGTTGGTAATTTAACCTTATTATTATAGGACCATATTTTAATATAGTACCATGAAACATACATTATAAATTGGAAGTTTTAAAATATTAAATGCAACTCTATTAGAAAAGGTAAATATATTATGGAAGGCCTAATGTTAATTTAAACTCATATCTTTGCGTATCAATGCGGTTTTAGTTTAAACTTTAAAAATTATCAAAATAAACTAGAATCATGAAATTGAGTGCTTAGGTCACCTCATGTCTTGATCAAAATTAATAATCGCGTATAAGTTGGAATCGTGAATTACATAAACACAAAAAAACATTTCAATCAAATTTCAATATCTTTGATACAAATTTCACAAAAATTGCATATAAATATATGAACTAAGCTAACATTGCACTCAATTTCATGATTCTGACATATGTTGACAATTTTTAACGTTTGAATCAAAATCGCATTGACACGTAAATATTTGAATTTAAATTACTATTAGGCCATTATATAAAATATTATGATTTTTGGGCTGAGATTGTCTAAAGCCAAGCTCAAACCACACTCGTACAAAGCTTGGCTTGAAAAATTTGGGCTGAATAGTTCAGGTTATGAACTAGGCCAACCCAATTTACAATTGTAAGCATGACACATTGTGCTTGAAGTTTTGTATCTTTGTTCTGTACTGGTATGATACATTTGTTTTTTTGATTGGCAAGTATTGATTGGTAAATGTGATAATTATATCCCAATTTTGGGTAGTGTGTTAAATTTTTGCTTGCAGGTCCTACAAAAGGCTTTGGAGGTGTGGGATTTGCAGGTCATTCCCCTTAGCAGTCCAGTAGCTGAGCCTGCACAAATTGACCCTGATATGGAGAATGCATTTATTTGTCATTTGCATGATCATTGGTTCTGTATTAGGAAAGTGAATGGCGAGTGGTATAACTTTGACAGTCTCTATGCAGCCCCACAACACCTGTCTAAGTTTTACCTGGCAGCCTATCTGGATTCTCTGAAGAGCTCCGGCTGGAGTATTTTTTTGGTGAGAGGAAGCTTCCCAAAAGAGTTTCCCATCTCATCATCTGAATCTTCTAATGGTTATGGGCAGTGGCTATCTCCTGAAGATGCTGAGAGGATTACCAAGTCCTGCAGTTTGACTTGGGGTTCTCAGGGTATAAATTCCACTCAACAGCATCATGACCCAGCTGAAGATATGCTCACAGAATTTGAAGATGAAGACTTGAAAGCTGCAATAGCTGCCAGTTTGATGGATTCTTCCCAATCCAAGACTAGTATTGAAGCCAGTAGCCCTCAAAATGCGAATAAAGAGAAGGAAGAATAAATTGCATAATAAGAAATTATCATCTGAAACTAATATTTTAAGGTGTCATGCTGATCAGAACTCAATTTGTAAGTTTGAGTGACACTGTTCCACGTCAGCTAGGATGTACAGCCAACATCCTTGGCAGTTGACTGAGCTGTGTGCTGTATATACATTCATTGCACTTGTCGATCACACTTCACATCGAATTTACATTTAGAACTCTGAGAAAATACCCCTCAACCACACAAAGTGGATGATTTCACTTCTTTTTCTTTTTTTGTGCAACATGAAGTTGAGTTCTATCTTCAACAAGTTCAAAATTATGTTAGTCTTCAGCGGGATCATGTAATTTTCTATTTGGTTGGTTTGTTGGTGCAACATGAAAATCCATGGGAGAAAAAAAGGGAAACATGCTTCATACTGAATTTCTTTTATGAATCCTTGAAAATAAAATTCTTATTTTTCCTAATGCTCAAAAAAAATCTCTCCACCTTAACAGTTTTTTGTCACCCCTTAGAACATGTTTGTATTGAGCAAATCCTATCTGATACTAAACATTCATTGAATTTGGACCAAACATTACATGATAGTTTTGCCCCATACACGTCACAAACTCATGAAGCCAAAGAAATGTTCAACCTGGCTGAAGATAAGCGGCAGCCACTGGTGACGAGTTGATCTTTTACCAATTCAGAGAGTGAGTCTCACTTCTCCACTCCATGTTGCGACATAAGTGAGTATTGATGAACTTATTGATATCTTATTTCTTTTGGAGTGGGAAAAAACCAAAAGTATGGGCGGTTTTACGCTTTTAGGCTGGACAACTTGAGACCGCCGTCACCATTCACCAACCATCGTTAGCATATACATGGGACCTTTCATTGTATTGTGTTCCACTACTATTAATATGTGAAAACACCAATACAATCGATTTGTTTACCCCTTCTAGTTTTTGTTTTTTTTTTTTTTCCCCCCAAGATCATCTTATCTTTCTTTTACTTTTCCTTTAATTTGTTGTTGGTGGGGTTGAAGAGATCCGAACTAGGCTCAAGCTTCTTCTTTGAATCATTTTATCTAAATGGGTTCATCGGATCGGTTGTTTAATAGACAAAGAACGGTTCATGAAATCTTTGGAGGTAGATTTGGTAAGTCAAGAACTTTGTTTACTCTTTACTTCTTTAATGGTGTGAGCATTTTTTCCAAGTCTTTTTTTTTCAAGAGATACAAACATGAAGTACAAGATCAATCTTTAATCTAATGCAGATTTGGGGGACTATATAGGATTATGAGTTGCTTCTTTATCTTCTGTTTAACAGTTGCAGATGTGATACTATGGAGGCAAAAGAATGTTACTGTTGGGATATTGTTAGCAACTGTAGCTTCTTGGGGGGTTTTTGAGAAATCAGGCTATACTCTGTTGTCACTTGTTTCTAGTGTTTTTCTCCTCCTTGCTACCATTCTCTTTCTTTGGGCCAAAGCTGCTGCCATTTTGAACCGGTAATTTCCAGACCTACCATCATTAATGTGCCTTTTCAGTTCTAATGCATATGAAGATTAAGCAATTCAAGATGATCAATTTCTCATCTTCTGATATTTAGTGAATTGCGTTACACAACTTATGCATTTGCCAATTGATATAATTTAAGAACTGATCTTGATTTTACTAATACTTACTCTTCTATTTTACTATAGCATTGACATCTCTTCATTTTATTTCTGAGAGATGATTATTTGTGATCTTTCTTCGGGTTTGTAAACAAGGATAGGATTGTATTTTTATGGTTAAGCAGAAATTGATCTCAAATTCAGCTGCTGTTTCTTGATCATTGTTGTCATTTGAGCCACTTATTGGATGTAATGTGTGTGCATTTAAGAACAAATAACCAACAGTAACTCTACAATTTTTCTTTGTTCTCATTGGAAAGGCTTTGGTTATACTTGATGGAACTTTTTCTGGCTTCCTTTGAGCAGACCTGCTCCACCTTTACCACAGTTGCATCTCTCAGAAGAAATGATGAACGAAGTAGCAATTTTTGTCCGCACCCATTTGAATACATTTCTCTCAGCTTCCCAGGACATTGCGTTGGGTAAGGACACAAATTTGTTCTTCAAAGTAGCTGGATACCTGTTGCTGATAGCCATCATTGGTAGCTTAGCTGATTTTCTTACTTTGGGTTACACCAGTAAGTTTCACCTTTCTTTCCATTGTAATATTAACTTGCTAATGGATTTGAAAATGGAGGGGAGAATTCAGTATTAAATAAAGACAATAGTGAAGTTGATTTTGTTCCTCATATCACTTTTTTTTTTTTTTTTTCCCTATCTTACATTTGCCTGCATTGCAGGTCTTCTTATCATACTTACAATTCCAATTCTGTATGAGAGGTATGAAGATTTAATTGATAAATATGTGAAGATGGTGGTTAAGAAATCACAGCAGTTATATGTGAAGTTTGATGTGAAGTGTACAAGCAGAATCCGAAAATGGATTTTGGATAAGCAGAAGCTGAGCTGATGATTTCTTATTGTCTCTCTTATTGGATTTATTTATTTTTTCTCTTCTGAAAGATGCTGAGGCGTGAGGAGCGCTTGGGTTGGCCAATGGGTATCATGTTCTTATTGAGCTTGTGGGAGCTTTCTCTATTTCTTTTTCTTCTCTTGTTTTTTTTTTTTTTAATTCTTTTGGCGTTTTCAGAACTTATGAAGCACGGAAATCTCTATCGGTTCACATTTTCCCAATTTTGCATTTCTCCCATGTTTCCTTTCTCAAACTGTCATTTTCTCATAACCGTTTCCACGCTTCTATTCCGGGCTACATAATTGAGAACAATTGTCTGTTTTTGTATCTGGATTTCCTCTGCACAGTTCTTTTTTAGAGAAATGTATAGAAGTTGCCACCAAGAGCATTGGAAGGAACATGGATAGTTCCTTTTTCAGGGTCAAATAAAGATTTCATGAGGTTTTGCATGATATATACACTTAACATTTTGTCCCCTACATCTTAATTTCTCAGTAGTTTTGATTTTTCATTTTTTGTGTGTCAAATTACATTTTTAAATTTCCAACATTCCATGCCTGGCACTCAGCAGGGGTGTCCCAAAAAAAAGAGAAAGGAAACTGACATTTTGTTTTTTCGTCCATAAAATGATCAAAGAAAGTGCTTATAAAAAAAATTTTAAAAAATTGAGATTGTTGTCGTATCCAAGGACTTGCTTAGAATGCCAGTTTTGGATTCTCTATCATTACAGGTACTAACATCTCCAATCCAATAGCATATCCAAACCCTTAAACCTTCAATTTATCTAGTTTGACAATAATCAATTAATCAAACTATCCTATTATAGAAATATGATTTTTTTTTAAAAACCAAACTTTTTTATTTGTTTATGCTATTAAAATTCATGAAATAAGCATTTTTTATCTAGTTTTGGTTAATTTTGTGTCAATATTACTAAGATCAAAATTAGACTCTTAATGGATTTATATATTGAGATAGGCCTCATATAAATAAGAAATAGCTAATGTGACTAAAATTTATCATTATTTATAATATTTAATATTTTAGTTAATTTTTAAAATTAAAAATTAAAAAAATAATATGATCTATATTTATTTATTTTTTCTCTAAATTTTTGTATGTGATATCCACCTCCAAATATGAAACCTTTTTTTTTTTTTTCAAAGAGATTATAAATAACAAAGTTACTATCAGTATTATAATGAAAAGCCAAAGTCAAAGAATATTTACAATTACAAAGAAAACAAACATTCTAATACACATATTCAACCATTACAAAGTCATTATCATATGCAATAAAGTTATTATCAATATTATGATGAGAAACAAAGGTAAAGTGCAATTACAAATTGCAAAACTATCAATATTATAATGAAAAATAGAGATCACAAATAGATGAAATTGCTTGAGTTTATATTGGATTGATTTCAGGTCGGACTAATTTTAGATCATATTTTTTATTAGATGGATTTGAGTTAGATCTTTGAATTCTGGATTAGATCAAATTGACTTATTTTGAGTTACGAGTCAAGTCGAGTTACATTATCATATCACTATATATAAAAAAATTCAAATCATTTCAAATCTTCTTTAAATTTCAAATCAAATTACTTTTCATTTTAAGTTTTAAAAATAAAAAAATTATTTTAATTTTAAATAATTTAAAATTGAGTCAATCAGATTGATTTTGTATTAGATTAAGATGGATCATTTCAAGTTAATCTACAAAATCATATTGAATTGATTTTGAATTAGATTAATTTTGATTGAATTTTTGAGTTGGATCAATAATTGTTGCATCTAATGAGAAGTTAAAAATCAAAATATACTTATTTGCAATTGTAAAGTAAACAAATCTTATACACACGATGCAACCATTGCAAAGTTAGAGTTGAACCTAAGATTTTTTAATTTCGGAGCTTCGACTTTGACCATTCATTACAAGTATATGAGTTCAATTAAGAGTCTAATTTTGATCATTAATAACATTATATAAATTTAGTCAAAATTTAATAAAATTTCTTATTTCATAAGCTTTGAGTGAAATCAAGAAATACGGAAAAATATTTATGTTTTTTAATAAATAGGGTTACATTATATAACATAATTTTAATAAAAAAAAATTTCACAGAGGCAAACTTGTTATTCGTCAATATATATTTACATATATATATTGACAAATCAACATATATGTCGTGATTTTAATTTTTTTAATTTGTTAAAAAATACTTCTTTTATTTCAAAAAGGTTATAGTTTTTGCATTATTTAAAAAATTTATATCTAATACTTTGACAACTCACAATTTATAATATTTTTTTTTATTTATGTCTTTAATTATATTTAATAAGAAAAAAATCTACTTTACTAGTTTAATAATTAATCAGGGTAAATTAAAAAATATTTATTATAATTAATAAAGACAAACATGTGTTTGAAACATTTTAAAAAAAGAATAATGAATAATTTTTTTTTAGGATAAAGAGAGTATTAATGTTAAAATTAGGCTATTTATTTAGAAAAAATAATTAAAATATAAATACTAGAAATTACTTAAATGGTGAGATATTAGGGAGAAGAAATTTTTAAAAAATTACTTTAGCGAATAGCGAAGTATTGATTTAAAAAAGGAAATTAAACAAAAAACAAGTTTGCCCAAATATTTAAACATTTAAAAAGAGGGGTCCGAATATATATATATATATATATTTTGTCTCTCCTCCCCAAATATTTAAACATTAACCCCCAAATGTCCCAAGAATTTCCCAATCCAATGTTGATTAGGTCTATTTCAGTTTTTTTAATTATTATTATTATTATTATTATTTAAAAAATAAAAAATTTAATTACTATTCTTTTTGCATAAAATTATTTAATTTAATGTCAAAATTTAAAATTAATTACTGATAGAAAATATAATTGATATTTTTTTAGAATTTATAAATTAACCAATATGAAAATATTTATCTTAAAACTATATAAAAAAATATATATTACTATCTAAAAAATCATTCAAAGTCTATTACTTTTAAAATTAATGGTTTTTTTAATATCAATTAATTTTGAAGGAATTTATAAAACTTATTATTAAAATACCTTCTGATTTTTATATATTTTTTAAAATTTTTATTGAATACTTCTTGATTTTTAAAGAATTTTCAAAATTCATTATTGAATAATTTCTAACTTTTAAAATTCATAAAGTCTTTAATTCTTGTAATCCCAATACATTCATCTAGATTTCCCAAAAAATTTTAAAATTTTTAATAAAATTAAAATTCCATCCACATTATTCTGTTCTCATGTAATTTGCACTATTATATTGAAAATATTAATTTCTTATACAAGATTTGTCAAAGAATATTAAATTTTTTAATAAAATTAAAATTTCATCTCCATTATTATCGCTTGACTCAGTCATATACTGATAATATTTTGACAAATTAAAAATAATTAAATGATAGACCGCTCAATATACATCAAATTTTTAACTAATTGGAGTAATATATTTTGTACAAATTGACTACAACTATTGAATAAAAACACTGGTATTTATCTATTTTACTAGATGTAAACATGTATTTTCTTAAATTGGCAAGTCTGTAATAAATTAACTGCATTATGAGTTTTTTTTTTTAAAAAAAAAAACAACAACAACAATATGTCAATTTCAAGATGAAAAAATTTTAAATTAAAAATCAAACTAAAACTATATAAAAAAATATCAATCTGATTATTTGAAATATCAATCAATTAATCTATTAGCCGACCAATTAATTAAAATTTATATAAAATATATTTTTAATACAAAATATATAAGAAATACATATTTATATTTGAAAAATATATAATATATTAAAGTATAATATCATATATAATAAGATAATATTTGAATTTATATACAAAATACATATATTTCTTAATTAATTGGTAAAGTATTAATATTTTATAATATCTCCATTTAGATAAAACTACTATTTATATTTTTTTTTTCTTAATTAATATAACTTTACCAATCTCTTTCTTTATGTTCTATTTCATTTTCATATATTAGTGTATAAATCTCTTTGAGTATTATTTTTTTTATCTCTATTCTTTTAATTTGGCCTCTCTTTATTCAATTACAATAATTTTTTTCATTAATTTTATATTATCGTATTTTTTTGAGAAAAATTCAATAGCATTAGACTTAAAAAAGGATTACACAATTCAAGCTTCCCTTCCGTCAGCTAAATGAGCCTGAAATATTTTTAACATCTAAAGCTAGTTTTATTTTACTTGCATATAAAAATTACAATGATGCAACTAACAATCTCTTAGATTTAGAATTAGAATTCTATTATAATTTCAAATAATGTGTTATAATATATGTATATATATTAAAACTGAAAATCATCAGACTAATTAATCAAAATTCTCAAATCAATTTCAGTCAATTTCCTTTGATTTATTATTTTATTTTATTTCTGGCTTACTCCTACCCAAAACAACTATGTATCATCATCTAATAATAATTAAAATTGGACTGGAGTTCAAATCGATCAATTAACCGGTTTTCAGTACGGCCGGCTCAACAGGTCCGATATTAAAAATCAGAGAAGCAATTTTCTCGTTTTTAGCCTCAGATGGGTTTCTCCTTCCTTTCTTTCCTCCACTGTCTCTCTCATTTGCATCTATCTTTCCTTTGTTCTAACCCTCCATCTCTATGGAAATATAGAAACTGAAATTATTTTTTCCGAAAGAGGTAATTAAATTCTTCTTTATATTTCCGATTTCTTCTATTTACATTTTGATTTTGATTTTGATTTAGTTCTTCTGGTTAATGTTTCTACCCTTTGTTTCACTTTCTTCTCGCATCTTTCCAATTTTTGATGAGTTTTAATCTTGATTTTTATTTTAATTTTTTTATAATTGTTTGTAGTTATATGTTTATAATATGATATGATGATCAGATTTTTTTTTTTTCATTTTATAAGAAAAAGGAAAATTTTAAGATTTCAATAATTGTTTATTTTGAGTTGATTTCTTTTTCGAAAAAAAAAAAGGAAAAAAATTGTGCTTTTTAGGTTATGAGAATTGAAGAAAAAGGTTGTACTTGATCTATATGGTGGGTTAGATCGCTTTTGTTTAAAAAGAAGTATCTAGGAGTTTTAAATTTTATGGTGGGTTAGTTCTAAAATTTTTCTTTTTCCTGGTTGTGTTGTTTTGAATAAAATTTCAAAAAGGAGAACAACTTACACAGTTTGGATGAAGAAAAGGAAGTTCATGCCTACATGAAAACAATTAAAGAGTTTATGCCTTACAAAGTTTGGACTAAAGAAAGAAAATAAGGTCTGATTTTCCAGATTTTGTATTTGTTTGATGGTTACTGGTTTTGACCGAGTTTTTAAAGGGTCGATTTTTAATTCCTAATCAGAGTGGACTGATGGTCGATTTTCAGTTTTACCAGATTATCAATTCAATCATCTTGTCCGATCTGATTTTAAAAATATTGGTAATAATGGTCAAAACTTAGAATATTCAGGGAGCTTTTACCTGATTCTAAACTACTTCACAACCTGATTTTAATCAACTAGCAATTCGTCTTTTGCAACTCTGCTCATCTTTTGGTTCATGTATCTTCTAAAAGAAAGACTAATAATTTTTTTTTAATCATGAAATAATTAAATATCAGCTTATGCAACCTAAAACTGGCCATAAAACAAATTCTTGTAAATGAGAAAAGTTCCTGATGAAATAAAAGAAAACAAACTAGACTCGCAATGCAGAAACAGGAACAAACGCAGGGGGCAATGAAGCAAAGACTACATAAGCCAACGGATCAATTAAATAAAGTCTTTAACCGCCAAAAGAGAGAAGAAAAAGAACAAATCAATAAAACCAGTACAATACAAAAAAATACATGGCATAGCAGAAAAAGCTCACAGTTCCTCTAGTCCTGGTCCTCATGCTGCCATCCAAAACCTCGTCCATCAGGACCCATATCACCAGGATAGTCTTTACCTCGTTTAGTTTGTGATGAATGAGGTAGGGGAGGTGGAGGCGGTGGTGGATGCGGATATGGCTGTGGTGCCAATATACCTTTGCCATCCCTTGTATCCATGGCATTACCACCCTGCACGGTATCCATCCCCTTGTTGGCAGAGGGAGGGGGAGGAGTAATCATTGGGAGACCTCCTTGATTCCGCCCATAATTGGCTTGATAAAATGCAACATTTCCTCGAGAATCTGACAGGTTTGGGAAACCATCTGGAATTCCCTGAACTCCCAGTGTTGGTCCAGTGTTCCAGGGCTGAGGATAATTTCCCATGAAATTCACACCTGCTGGACCTGGTGGGAAAGCCAGCAAAGATCCTTGTTCTGCTCCAATTTCTGGGTTTGAATCTGGCCTAGCCATCTGTCCCATCTCACATGGTGCACCATAAAATGGCTGTGATCCCTCAGTTTGGAAAGGAGGAAGACCATATTGAGGAGTCATCAATGGATTTGAATTCATTGGTACAACAAAATTGGGTGGTTGAACGGGATGCATAGGAGGGTATTCAGGCATTGGTGTCTCAGATAAAATTCCTTGCTGCTTGTCTGGAAACTGGTTAAATTCTTGTTGTGACCCACTCTGCATGCTTTGTTGGAAAGGATTCTGGATGCCAGGAAGGTCAAAGCCTAGGGGATAACCGCTGTCTTGCTGGGGCTCTGATGGATACGTTTGAGTTTGACCAAAATAAGGTGGTCTTGGTTGCATCATTGGCTGTGAAAGCTGTTGTTCTCTAGACTGCTGCCTACGGGCTTTATCTTCCGAATCAAGAAACTGAGAGTTTGAACCTGGTATAACTGGCCTTGGGCGAGCTCTAAGAGTGGAATCTGAAGTTGAATGCTGTTTAGCACTTTGAACCTCTGATTCATTACCGTTCTCCCTTTCTGCATTTGGCTGTAGAAGGTCAGCATGGTTCTCTTGAATATGAGATTCAAACTCAGACCTCTTCAAGAAAGATTTCAGACAGTGAGGCGCTGCACAGATGAAGATTCCCTCCATCATTTTTATCGTCTGAATCTTCTGGATACGTTCATCACACCTGCATTCCATGAAGGGCGATAAAAAACCATTCAGTTAACACTTGATAACAAACCAGAAGACTTTTAATACAGCAAAAAACAAACAGATTGCAGTAATGAATCCCAGAAAGAAATCGACAACAGTCATCAAGTATCTGACATGTACACTAACATGCTAGCAGCATAATGTTAAGCAAAATCACATAATTTTTATAACTATTGCACATGCCACTGTAGCAGTTTTCCAAATTAGGCTAATTTAATATTCAAGTCATGTTTCTATTAGGATTTGATATATAAGAGCTTATTCAAGTAGGATTTATGTGAAGACCGTAGTCTAATAGGAATTTATGTTCACGTCTTATTCCATTAGATTTTAGTCAATTAGGATTGATGTCGAACTGTTTAGTTGAATCCCAATATCTTTGTCATCTCTTTTCAATATTCCCTACAATCTAAATTTAGGGTTAGGCTTCAGCCAATTATTATTTTCATAGATACAAAATCAAGGTTATCATAGATTTATAACTACATAGACATTAAGAGTAGAAATATAAACTATCAGTAGACAGTTTTTGCTTTCCAGTGACCAGTCAGGTAACTATTAAGAGGGACCTGATTAGACTTCCCCTTTCAAGCACAGCATCAGTAAACAGGGAGAAAATGTGGTCAAGCAGCAATTTTACTTGCATGAAATTGAAAATGAACACTTGCATCATATTCATATATCATAATAAATTCAGTAGTACCTAGAAGGGTCGATATAGGATAGAATTGACAACCTGTTCTACATTAAATTTTGCAGAAAATAATGGAGTTCAAACTGAATTTCAGGTCAGATTTGGCAGCAATTGAGCGCTGAAATAGAGAAAAAAACAAAGAAAACATGTGAAAATTTCTAAGAGCCAACACTTAGAAGGCTTAGGAGTCACACTTAAGGAAATAGAATTGAGTCACAATTCTAGGGCAAATATTGCAGCAAATCTTTGTTTATTGAATCTGAAAACTGAATAATAGTTGTTACAAGCTTAAATATTCATAGAAGTAGCTAATCATAAACCTAAAGACCTTTACACTCCTAATCCTTAAAGGATTCCCTAAATAACACTTTATCCTAATCCAACAAGGATTAGAATAAGACTCAACAATAATAAACTCCTTTTCCTAATCCAACAAAGATTTAGAACAAGACTCAACAATAATTAATAAAATTAAAAACTTCTAAGGATATTAGGATAACTTATTCCTAATTTGCTAAAAACCAGAATTCCCGCAACAACCAGAAATCATTTTTTCTCAAACCTAATAAATTTCCCCATCAGCCTCCCCATCATCCCCATGTTCCAAACAAGTGCTTGAACTTTTGAACCATGTTTAGTACGTCATTTGTAAAGATGTTGCCAACAAATCCCATCATTTCTCCTTCACTTGGAAGAACTCGACTCTGTCAAGTTAAAAGCATGAAACCAATCATAAAGACTAGGATTAAGTCTTTGCAAATCTTCTTCAGTTATCCACGTACAATCGGATTGTGGATGGCCTACCCATTTGAGAAACCACTTGATAGTCAACAATATCTTCTATTTGTTCTTTGAGAGGCATGGGAGGAAACTTAGTTATAACCTCATCATTAGGCAGATTATCATGATCATGATATAAAGTAATATAACTTATATGCATGTCTTTAGGCAGCTGAATAACATAAGCATTTGAACTTATTTCCTTCAAAACTTTGAAAGGACCTATCTTCCTTGAATGAAACTTCTTGAAAGTACCTTTAGGAAATCCAAAAATAACTCATAAACTTAGAATCTCGATTTGAAACAATTGTTGTAGACAAACCATGAAGTCGAACAACTTCATTAACGAAAAGTTTAGCAATGTGAAGTGCATCGGTAGTCTTTGTACAAGCAATAAAATGAGCCATTTTAGAATAACAATCAACTACCACAAATATAGAATCACGACCCCTTAAAATTCTTGGCAACTCAAGCACAAAACCCATACTTAAATCTTGCCAAGGAGCATGTGCTATTGGTAATAGAGTATACAGACTTGTATTTTGCTTTTTATCTTTATATACTTGACAAATCCTACACTTGGCAACAACTCTAGTAACATCTCGCTTGATACTAGGCTAATAAAATTGATCCTCCTCCATAGCAGTAATTTTATCTCTTTCAAAATGGCCTGCTGCCCCACCTGAATGCAATTCTTGAATCACTTCCTCAAGCAAAGAAATAATAGGCACACATAGCTGCGTTCCTTAAAAGAGAAAACTATCATGTAGTGAAAAATCAGGAAAATTAGGATGTTGTACAGTCATTAAATCTGCCTAATTTCTCTTACCAGTATAGCAAACATCACTTTGGAATCTCGACTTTCCACTTCAAATTGTCTTTTGGCTAGAATGTGAAGATATTTATTTTGATTATCACCATAGTTATTAAAGTCGCAAGGCGTACCAAGATGCTAAGGGGTCCTAGACCCTAGGCGCAAGGCACAACCCGCGCCTGAGCGACATGAGATGCAAAAATAAAAAATTTTAAAAAAATTATAAATTTTATCATTAGACTACTAATAAGGTAATATAATATTATAACTATCAATATTCAATATACATTAAGTAATAACAACAGAAAAACACACACAGAAAAAAAACTTAATAAAAGTTTTAAAGTATAAACATACAAGACCCCTACGTCTACTAAAAACTTGAAATCCTAAATACACAAGAGCAGATTATTTCTTCTTCTTCTTTCTTTCTTTCTTTCTTTCTTTCTTTCTTCTTCTTCTTCTTCTTTTGTTTTTTTCAGCATTTTTTTTCTTCTTCTTTCTTCTTTTTTCTTCTTCTTCTTCTTTTTTCTTCTTCTTCTTCTTCTGTTTTTTCCGCAGTTTTCTTCTTCTTCTTCTTCTTCTATTTGTTTTTTGGCTAGAGCAGACCCCTTTTCTTGGCCTCATCTTCTGTTTTTTTTCTTTTCTACTGCTGGAGCCGCCTTATTATTACTTTTTTTTTTTTGTCTTTTCTTGAAATAATCAGTTGTGGTAAGGTTTACTAAAAGAGCTTTTTAATTTTAAATCAATGCTCCAGATTTACTCAGACATAAAAAAAAAAAAAAAAAAGCACAGATTGTCACAAAGGCACACCTCGCCTGAGGCTCAAGGAGCGCACCTTTGTGACAGTGTCCGCCTTTAGCTTTTTAAGGCGCAAAGGCTGGCGCCTGGTGCACCTTGCGCCTCAGGCATGCCTTTAACAACTATGATTATCACCTTTAATTTTCACAAAAGATGAACAATTTTGTCCGTACTTCTTAATATCGAAAGCACTCATTGGTTTTAAGACAAAAGACTTCTTTCCCATAGAAAAAGAATAGGTATTTTCCCTTCCATTATGCCTCACATCTCAATCATAAAACCATGGTCAACCAAGAATGATATGACTTATTTGCATAGGAACAACATCACAAATTATAGAGTCACTATAACCACCACATTTAAAAGTAACAAGACAACAACGAGTTACCGGAATAGTAGTGTTATTAATCCAAGCCCCCTTGTAAGGATGTGAGTGCGGTTCAGTTAGAAGATTCAAGCGTTCCACTGTGGTTGTTGACACTACATTCATACAACTCCCACTATCAATGATTAGCTTCTTTGCTTGGTCACCGCATCATACCAAGGTTTGAAATATTGAAGTGCGTCACCAATCGTCGTCTTCTTTTTTTGGAGTTACTAAAAAATATCTCACAACTGAAAGAAGTGTATAATCAATGCATTCATCTTGTAAATCATCATCTGCATAATCTCCAAATTAAAATCTACTTGTGATGATCCTTCATCGACATATTCTTCACAAATATGCAGATTTGGTTTCCTTGGACATTGACATTCTATATGTCCAATTTCTCCACACTTAAAGCATTCAATACCTCTCTCTTTAGCATTGGTAGTATTTGAAGAAGAAGGCTTTGAGTTGTTGAAGCAATTAGATGGCTGTGAAGCAGTAAATTTGGTACTGCGATTTGCCCAATCCTCTTTTAATTGTTGAATCTTCAGCTTGAATCTCAAATTTTTTCTAGATGGTTGACTCAATTCTTCCTCAATATCTAAGGCCACTTGATATACATGATCTAAAGTTGTTAGATGCTACCTAAAAAATTCTTTCCTGATATTTGTTCTTATGCCAGCCTTAAATCGGGCCATAGTTTGTAAAGAATCTTCTGTAATTTTGCTACAGATTGTCAACTCTTCAAACTTTTGCATATATTCAATCACATACATACTGTCTTGCATTAAAGCATACACATGTTCTCGAATTCTCTCAAGATAGTTATAAGGCAGATATTTTTCTTGTAATTTCGTCTTCATATCACCCCAACTTATTATTGGTGGCTGTTCTAATCTTTGCAACTCATATGCAACACCATACCACCATATTTTTGTCAATCCTATAAGTTTCATCTTGGCAAATTTCACTCTTTGGTTGTCTTCCATATTATACCAATCAAAGTAAGATTCAATATTATTCAACCAATCAGAAAAAATTGCTGGGTTGACATTGCCTTCAAAATTTAGGACATCAGCCTTTGACTTTCTTAGTGATATCTCTTGTTGTATCTTGTTCTTGTTCTTGGTTACGTAGGTTTTGATTAATTTGCTGATATTCCCCACCATTCCTATATGCAACCTGTAACATCTAATCAGCTCTTATAGCTGGTTGTTGAGGGATGAATTGGGCAGCATTTTGATGGTCTTGAAACATCTTCATCAGTTGTTCCATCCTAGCTTCTAATATGTTAACAATTGTGTCTATTTGATTAGCCAATTCATCTCATAATTCGGTAATTGTTGCATCATATCTTATTTGTATAGCATCCATCTTTGAATTTAGCTCAGCGTTCGTCACCATTATTGCAGGATCTTGAAGCTCTGATACCAAAATTGACGTAGGACAGAATTGATAACTCTTTCTATGTTAAATTTTGCCAAAAATAATGGAATTAAAACTGAATTTCAGGTCTGATTTGACTGCAATTTAGATCTGAAATAGAGAGGAAAAGAAAGAAAACAAGAGAAAACTTCTAAGAGTCAACACTTAGAAGGCTTAGGAGTCACACCTAAAGGCATAAAATTGAGTCACACAATTCTAAGGCAAATATTGCAGAAAATCATTGTTTATTGAATCTGAAAACTGAATAATAGTTGTTACAAGCTTAGATACATATAGGAGTTGCTAATCATAAACCTAAAGACCTTTAGACTCCTAATCCTTAAAATATTTCCTAAATAACACTTTATCCTAATCCAACAAGGACTCGAATAAGACTCTACAGTAATAAACTCCTTTTCCTAATCCAACAAAGATTTAGAACAAGACTCAACAATAATTAATAAAATTAAAAACTCCCGAAGATGTTAGGATAACTTAAACCTAATTTGCTAAAAATCAGAATTTCTGCAACAACCAGAATTTACTAAAAAGCAAAATTCCTACAACAACTAGAAATCATATTTTCTCAAACCTAATAAATTTTAAATCAGCCTTCCCATCATCCCCCATATTCCAAACGCTTGAGCCTTTGAACCATGTTTAGTACGTTGTTTGTAAACATGTTGCCAACGAATCCCATCAATAGTCTAGGAGTTTTACTCGGTTGCATGAAGATTCTAGGAATTAGTACTGACAAAACATATCATCATTGTTCTAAGCAGACAAATCACAATTCAGTGATTATGAAGAAAGTCAACTTGCATGCATAGATGCAGGACACGCAAAAAGTACAATCAATTTTTGAAAAACATCTCCAACTTCATTGAATTTTGATTGCTTGCAATGCTTATCATGATGAAATTAGGTAGTTAAAGTATTTATTAGAAGCATAAGAAAGATATCTCCTTACAGATAGCAGATAGAATCACTTCTAGCACAATCAAGACAGAAGGCATGCTCGCAGGGGCTCTGCATAACAAAAACTTGTCAGCAGGACAAATCAATATCAGGATACCAAGAACATTTCTAGTGACTAATGCATTTCAAATTAACATGCATCAAGAACACTTCTAGCAGCAAAAGTGGGATTTCAAATTGATATGCGTCGAGATTTCTTATAGTAGCATATGTGGGATTTCAAGTTAATATGCATCGAATTGTTAAGACAGGTTATAATGATGGAAAAAACCTACTAAATGTTATATTGATAATCTGTAATTTTACAGAACATGCAATTCAAAATTCAAAGTCTTCACAAGCTTGCATAAATGAGGTACTTCCTTGTGTTCAAGCAAAGTGAAGATATGAATGATAGTAGAATAGAGCTAAAAATATTAAAGCATATATCCCCGCATGTTATAGAATAATGTTCATCATAAGAGAGATCAAGGGTTGCAGTTGCAGATAGAAACACAATCAAACTAATAACACATTTAAAGAACATTGAATGTCAAAATCTCGAACTTAAACTATTTGCTTATTCTTTCTCATGTAGTGCAAATCAACGAGAGTGTCATACCAAATCATCAACTTGTTATTAACAACCAAAAAAAAGAAGGGGAAAAAAAGGCATAGCACCCACCAAACGTCCATATATGGCAATTGGGAAATCACAGCGAACACAAAAATGAACTCGTTCACCAAGTTGGCGTCTGGACCTACGACCCACAGTCTTGACAAGGGTAGCAGCAGTGGCTGCTCCAATACCCTTAGCTACAGGGAGATCAGCAAGGACAAGGTGGTCAGGGCATGCAACCGTCACAGTTTCTACCGGCAAGGACTTGGCCACGCATCCACTGCTTTCTGAAGATGCCTTGCTAAGCCGAATTAGCATTGTTTCCTCTTTTATCAATCCTCCTCAATTTCTTCCACCCCCCACCAAAACCTAGTAAACCTTATGTGCCAATTAATCAACGTCTGTAATTGATTAGATCACAATTACAACCAGTAACTATGATTTAAGACAAACTAAGGCTGCTCAAGAGATACACTTAGCATCCATTTACCAATTCGAAGTTCAAAACTGTTTTTTTAAAAAAAAAAAAAATTAATTGTGTTAGAAGCCCTAATCCCGGATATGTAAATTAACGATTTAAGAGTCCTTTCTATGCCACAAAAAATCGATTTTTTAATAGCAAAATATGCACAGATATTAATTGAGAGTTTCAATTTGCGAACCGACAAGAACATGAGTAGGCAAAATGGAGAAGCACACAAGAAGAAGCGCTCACCGGAAGCCTAAGGCAGTTTCTGGGGACCGGAAACGGCAACCGGCGAATCCCAGTATAAAGTTGATGCGGGAAACGATTGCTGCCACTTTCTAATAAGCGTTGATCTGCGGAATGAATCGATATATATAATTAATTCCTACAGCTTTCCAATTGCTTAATAGAACGAATTGGAAACTATTAATTATAAATTATATATATATATATATATATATATATATATATATATATATATATATAATTGATTGTAATTTTATAATTAATCTTAAATAAATATTTATTATTTATTAAGTAATTATATTGATAATATAATATTTTTAATACGTAATAATATTATATATCTTTATT
Source organism: Omphalea diandra (assembly GCA_949677035.1). NCBI lineage: Eukaryota > Viridiplantae > Streptophyta > Magnoliopsida > Malpighiales > Euphorbiaceae > Omphalea > Omphalea diandra. The sequence continues at coordinate 14,796 of CATIWR010158446.1, read as the reverse complement.
TTATTAATAATTAAATAATTAAAATTTTAATTAACTAAAAAAATAAAAAAATTTAATGATATAGTAAATTTTTATATAAAAATAATTTTAAAATATAAGAAAATTATGCCATATTAGTCTTTTTTTTAGGACTTTAATGATAATAAATATTCAATGTTGTATATAATAAGAAAAAATAAAAAAATAAAGAGAAAAATGATCAATTAAAAAATAAAATTATGAAATTTTTTTGTTTTTATTAAAACAACAATTATTATTAAATTTTATTATACTAATTAATTAATTTTCTATTTCACTTTTTTATTCACTTAAAAGTCTAAATATACAATAATCATTGCTAAAATAATCACTTATTATGAAATAATAATAAATTTTAATTATTATTGTATATTGATTTTAACTATTTAACTAGTGAATTAATTATTTAATAAAAATAAATCTTAAATTTATTAAAAATTTTTTATTATAATTGTATTGCATAACTCATACATTTGCAATTAATTTTATGAATTTCTTACACCAATCATTGCATGTGCAGATTATTGGCTAATGTATAATTAATTATAATTTTGTAATTTATTTAATATAATCATTTATCATTTATCAAATTAATTGTTTGACAAATAAAAATTAAAAGTTTTATTTCTTTAACATATAAACTTATTAACAAATTATAAATGGAAATAAAATATATTTAGATAAATTATAATAAAATAAGCAATTAAAATATCAATTCTAAAAACTAGTATGCGCATATATATATATATATATATATATATATATATATATATATATATATATATATATATATATATATAAAGAGAAATATTATTTATTTAATTTGGTATAAAATTGTGTAATAAATATTTAATTTCATTAATAGTTATAAATTTATTTTAAATAATATATTAATTAATAGCACAAGTAAAATGTGGATTATGGATTAGTATCATTTATAAGTTTATCATAAATTTCAAATAGCATCTTCGCTTATTTCATTCATGTGTATAAATATTATTTTTTTTTCATAAAACTCTTTTTTATATTCTTTCACTTTAATTTTTCAAATGACTGCTAGCGTTTCTTAATGTTATTTTTTAAAACTAAATCCAACATTCAAACAGTTAGAGAAGTTAAAAGAAAAAAACATACATAAAAGATTAATCAGTTTACTTTATTTATGAGTTTTTTATCATGTAAATAAATTAATGAAAATTAAATATTTATATCTATTATAATATAAATGTCTTTTTCTTAATTCTCAAATCATAAATTAAAGAAAACAATGGAAAGACTTTAAGTAATTTACAAATATTAAGTTTGTATTTTGTAAAAAAATTTAAATAGATAGAAGTTAATTAACTTCTAGTTATATTTATTTCATACTTTTCTTTCACCTTTTTTTACTATAAAAAATCTCTCATGCAAAGGTTATTATTTTTTTTTTTCATTTTTCATCTTTTTGAGTTATCATTAGCTAAAAAATCAATAGTGTCATGATTTTTATAATTTTTTATTTTTTATTTTTCATTTAAATAAATATGAATTTATATTTATTTTTTCATATTTATTATTTATTTATTTTCTAATTTGAGGAAAAAATTTTTGAATTTTCTTTCATAGAAATATGATTTCTCCTATAGAAAGATTATTATCATCCTTTTATGAAATCGATTTATAATAGTATTATTGAGATGATCAATTTAGCTTTTTATAGCAATTCAATTAAATTAATTTGAAGATAAAAATATTATATTATAGTCTAATATAGCTACCAAGCCAATATGTGTCCTACTATTATTTAAAATTTAATACTTTTAGTTCATTGAGCTGGGCTCAATTTTTATATAAAAAAATCATTTCATTTTAATAAAAAATTGCATAATAATAAAAAAAATGTGTTATGCAATTACTTAAAATATATTAATCTATACAAACATATGTATGAAATTCTAATTTTAAAAGTCATTAAATGAAAATTTTATTTTTTTATCAATTTATTGTAAGATAAATCGATGATTAATGAAATTTTATCATATATTATTATTTCACTAAACAAATTTAAAATATATAAAATATAAATTATAATTTTATATAAAAATAAAACTAAAAGAGAAAGAGAAAGAAAAATAAATAAAAAGAGAAAAAATACCTAAAATTGGAAAATGACAAAAAACAAGGGAAGGGAAAATAATAAATAAATTTTTTATTATGCAATCAATTATTATTTGCTTATTAATTTAGTTATTATTTTGGACTAATAAATAAATATACAATGCATTATCACTTAAAAAAATGTTGATTTAGTAACCAAATTTAGCTACCATTTGAGAGTGATTGTTATTTAGCTACACTTCACGATCACTTTGTTACCATTTGGAGTCAAGTTTAGAGAAAATGAAATTAGCTATTATTTGACGATAAAAATAGACCATAAATTGACAAAAACGACCACATAAGATGGTTTTTAAGTGTGGAAAAAAAAAATAAGTGGGTGAATTGATTATCACTTTAAGACTATAAAGCAAAAGCTATTTAATGACCACAAATATGTAATTGTTATTTTTGGCGTCACAAGGTGGCGTTATAGCAAAGATGTATTGTAGTTGTTAAATGTGTTTGAATGCGTCTTATTTAGCTACCATAGACAATGTGGTAGCTAAATTTTATAAAAGACGTCAAATTTAGCAACCACATGACAAAAATGACAACTAATTTTGATGAAATGGAGCAAATTTAGCTTTCATGTGACAATGTAATAGTTAAATTTGATGCACTTCATATAATATAATTATATATTAAATATACTAAAATTTACTTACATAATTATAATTTAAAATATAATTATATACTTATAACTAACTAAATATATTATAATATTTTATATAATTATATATTATACTATTATTATAATATAAGTAAATAAAATCTTAAATATATCAAAGTATACTTATATAATTATATGTACTCAAAATTAATATTATAATTATTAAATAATAAATATATTCTATATTGATTATCATGTGGTACATGGTCGCTAAATTTGATAAACTTTATCAAAACTAGCAACCATAGGTCATGTAGTTGCTAAGTCGTTAATTTTGATGAAATGCATCAAGTTTAATGATCGCATTTTCCATGATCACTAAACTTCATACAAGTTTCAAAGTTAGCATAACTTAGATTAAAAGCATCAAATTTTATAACCACATGCTACGTGATTGCTAAATTTGATGTAGAAACAATGCTAACTACCACTATGCAGGTGACCACTAACTTTGATCAACTACATCAATGTTACCAACCACTTGCCACATGGTCGCTAACTTAGAATAATTATAATTATATTATTATAATTATTATTTACTATTAAATGATTATAACATAAAATATGAGTACATATAATATATAAAATATAATTATTTAACTATATAAGTATATTTTAATACATATAATTATTTTTAATTATATTATTATAATTATTACAATTATTTATTTTGTTTTATAAAATTAAAATATAAAAAATCTTTGTAAATAATATATTAAATAACTATCATATATTTAATAATTAAATTAATGTATAAATATGGGAAATAATAAATAAATATATAAATTGTATAATGTATTTATTATAGTAATTATTATAATACAAATTTATGAAAAAAAATATATTAAATATATATATATATATATATATATATATAATATGTAATAATTACATTAATATAAAAATATTGAATAAATATATAAATTGTATAATATATTTTTTATAGCTATTATTTTAATATATAAATACAATATAAAATTGTGCAAATAATATATTTAATAATTAAATTAGTATATAAATATATAATTAATAATTAGTAAATATATAAATTGTATAATATATTTCGTATATTAATTAATTTAATATATATAAATTGTATAATATATTTCGTATATTAATTAATTTAATATATAAATTTATGTAAATAATATATTAAATATATTTAATTAATATATAAATATGTAGAATAATTTTAAATAGATATATCAATTGCATAATATATTTTATATAGTAGTTATTTTATTATATAAAATATAATAAAATTTTATGTAAATAATATATTTAATATAGATTATATATTTAATAATTAAATTAATATACAAATATATAAAATAATAATAAGTAAATATATATAATATTGTATAATATATTTAATATATGAATTTATAAGATATATAAAATATAATATAAATTTATGTAATATATAAAATAATAAAAATAAATAAATATATCAATTGTATAATATATTTAATATAGTAGAGGAAAAGGAGCCCCAAAATCCCAAATGTGGAGATAAATTATTCGGGAATGAAGAAACCCTAAATCCCAGAGGAGCCCCAAAACAGACAATGCCCCCAAAATGAAGAATCCACGAAATCAACCTTTCCCCCTTCATCAATCTCAGGGCCCAACTTCAACCTAACTCCCGAAATGGAGATGCCCAAAACTTGCCCATACCCAATATCAAGTAGCCCGAAACAGCAGACATCAAGGAGATCGAAGATACTCTTTGTGAATCTCAGCCGTGAGTCTTCCGACATTAAGAGCTTGTTTGGATGGATGGTTTATAATATAAAGAAATGAAATAGATTAATTTAAAAAAAATTTTGATTTTTGGATTGAAAATATTGGAATAGAATGGTTTGGGTGGGTTTGGTAAACTATTCTAAACTCACCTGCATGAATTTGAAAATAAAAAGATGATTTTGCTCTTATTTTAGGGTTTTTGGCTAAAATGTGTTCTTTTTTTTTTTACTTTTCATTTTTTTATTTTTTATTTAATTTAATCATAATAATAATCAAAATTCCTATAATTAAAATATATGTCCAAAATATTTAATTTTCATAAAATTAAATTCTTCATCCATAATTAAATTAATTTTCATAAAATATATAAATTAACATGTTTATATTAATTCTTTTAAATATAAATATAATATTTTCACTTAAATAAATTAACATTAAATTTATTTAAATTAAATAACAAATCATTCATAATTAATTATTTTCATGACAAGAAATATTTCTCATAAATGATTTGATTTCTCAAAATTAATAAAATTATTCTCATATAAGAATTTAATTTCTTATAATTAAATACATTAGATTAAATCAAGTCACGTAATATTCTTAATTAAATTAAATTAAATTAATCATTAACTTAAGGGTATTTTTATCAATTTTAAGTTAACATTTCGTTCCATTCAATTACAAATAAACAAAATTAATCTCAAACCATTCATTTTCATTCCTATCATCTCAAACACAAATATAATTTAACACTTTATTTCCAAATCAAACTCATCAATTTCATTCAATTAATAACCCTTTCAATCCTTTATAAACCATCAATCCAAACAGACTGTAAGGGATGTTCGTGAATCTCAGCCCCCGAAATGAAGAAGGCCCATATCTGAACCCTAGTCGAAATCTAAACCCTTGGCCTGAAATCAACCATCAAAGCTTGAAATCGAAGTTGAAGGTCATTTCAACTTCGTACCATCAGTCCTGACATCAAAGTTGAAGCTCCATATACGCTTCATTTCAACCCTAAAAATTTGAAAGTTTCAAATGATTTTTTTATTTTTTGAAATGTATTTTGCGTTTGTTCGTGGTTTCTCATTATATTTTGATTTTCTCATTCTATTGTGTTGTTGGTTAAGAATAGCCATGTTTTTTTTGGTTCTTTTTTCGCATTTATTGTTATGGAATAAGCATTACATAAACAATAATTTTGTTCTTGTATTGTACAACAATTAGTCCATACTATATTGAGAAAATTATGGTAATTATTCCATGAACCATATCTATTCTTGTATTGTATGGCATCTAAATTCGTCTGTGCCTGCTCTTAATGTAGCAAACCGAATAACTCCACTTCTTGGTTTCTAGTGTATTCTTTTAATTAATTTCAATTGTTATTCTTAACCTAGCAAGCTAAATAACTCCACTATATGGCAATTGTTATTCTTTATAATTAATTTCCTTTTCAGCGTATTTTTTGCCATTTAGTGTTGTCTCCAAACTCCATTTAACACAATCTCTTATTTTGAATTTATAATTACTTTGAGTTTTAATTGTTGATCTTTCATTAATTGATAATGGAAACAAATTAGTAATGATACTGTGCGCTAATCTCAATTGAAGTTGATTAGATTAGCTGTTAGTGGTTCATTTTATTTCTAACTTATGCTTAAATTTTAAATTCAAAAATTTTCAGTTTTATGTAGGATTTCAATACTAAACCTTAAGTTCATTGATATATGATTTTTTTTTTATATTATGTACTTATGAATTAGAATGTATAATTATTCATAAATAAAATATTTATGTTGTTAAAAAAGATTCGCTGGTTATTTAATTTCTAATATAATGCAATGCAAGAGTTGATAGGTGAAGAATATAAGTCATATTATATTCTATATTAAAAACTAATCATATTCTTGTGCTTCTTAAAAAATATGTTTTCTATAATAAATAAGTAAAATAAAAAGAAAAAATATTTATAAAATTTATAGAATTAAAATTAAATTATGAATTTATCCAACTCTCTTATTTTTATAAAATAACAAATATTAGGTTCATGTAAATAAAAATTATTTTAAAAATTAAAAATAATATTTACAAAATCTTTTTAAAATGAGTAGAGGTAAAAAAATACCTAAATATTTTTTTTCTATTTTTTGTATTATATATAAATTAAAATTAACTATTTAACTTTAATATATAATATATTTAATGTCAAAAATTAATCAAATTATTATAATTAATTTAGAATGAATTTCCTCCATCTGCTTAAAATGGAGATTGTATTTTTGTCTGCTCATTTTGTAATGGTTACTGTTCTATGTTGAAAATTCATCGAAGTCTCACACGATGAGGAAGGATCATCTTTGGATGTATAGTAGGCAGAAAAATGGTCTTCTACATCCAAAGTTTGTCAATGGTGTTGAAGAGTTCATTCAGTTTGCATGTTATCATCTAGAATGGATGGACAAAAAATAAATCGTCTATGTCTGCATAATAAGTGTCAGAACCGACAATATCTAGATATGGATATGATAAAGTATCATATGTTGTGATATGACTTCAAACCCGAATATTACGTATGGACAAGGCATCAAAAAATAGGGGCAACGACGATTAAAAATTAAACTGTCTGTGGATTCGAAGAACCCGTAGTTATAGTTGACAACTATTATTAAACAATGATGATGAATGTTGTTGGTCCTTCATTCAATCCAAATGTTGATGATGATGAGGTTCCTAATGTTGAGGCTCAAAAATTCTATTACATTTTCAACGTTGCAAATAATCCACTATGGCCTGGGTGTGAGACCTATTCACTAATATCCCTTGTCTCTAGAATGTTGAATCCTAAGGTCAAATAGTATTTATTAGAGCATGCTTTTTATGCATTCGCTCAAATGATCAAAGAGATTGTGTCGGAAGATGATCTTATCATAAAAAGCTTTTATGCTATAAAACATCTAGGGCATGGGTTGGGTTTACTAATGGAGAAGATACATTATTGTTCAAATGGTTGCATGATTTATCGGATGAAAGATATCAACATAACTATATGTGAGATTTGTAGTCATCAACAATACTAAAGAAATTATGCCACTATTTACAATCAACGACAAAAAATGAATGCACCTTTTAAAAAGATGTATTATTTTTTTGTTAATATTGCGACTTCTTATATTATACACTTTTAAAGCAACTACCAAAGAAATGAGGTGGCACGTAGAATATGAAGTTGATGATGGTGTAATGCATTACCCTTTAGATTCAATTGCTTGGAGCATTACAATGATGTTCATCCAGCTTTTACTTTCGAAATTAGAAATGTTCGTCTTAGCCTATGTGCTGACAGATTTCAACCATTTGGTTAGTCTGGGTAACAGTACTCATGTTAGCCAGTGATACCAATAATGTATAATCTATCCTTCTGGTTGTGTATGAAGAAGACATCAATGTTCTTAACTATCCTTGTTCTAGGATTTCAAAATCCTAAGGATAGGCTAGACGTGTTTTTACAGCCATGTATTAATGAGTTGAAGCGGTTGTGGGATTACGGGATTGAGTCATTTGACATATCCAAGAATTAAAATTTCCTATTGCAAACAACATTAATATGGATAATCAACAACTTCCCTATGTATGCAATGTTGTCTAATTGGTCTACAACAGGATGTTTGGCTTATCCTTATTGCATGGAGCACTCAAATGCATTTACCCTTATTAAGAGTGGTAAGTAGTCATGGTTTGATAATAATAGGAAGATTTTGGATATTTATCATCCTTTCAGAAGGAACATGTATGGATTTCGGAAAAATCGAATTGTGACAAAGTTACACCACCTGTTAGATCAGGTGAAGAAATATTAAATATGATTGATGAATTTGACTGAAAAAAATAATAGATGTTGATGTTAAAGAAACTAATGGTCCACTCAATAAATCATGGGAATGGAAAAAAAAAAAAAACATTTTCTAGGATCTAACTTACTGGAGCTCCAATCTAATTTGACACAACCTTGATGTCATACACATAGAGAAACACTTCTTCGACAATATCTTTAACATAATGTTGAATATACCTAGTAAAACAAAGGACACTGTAAAGTTTAGGCGATAGCTAAATGAATATTGTCGAAGGCCGAAGTTTAAGAAGTCTTCATCAATTGGTAAAGCTTGTTATATACTTGATAGGACAACCAAATTAGTTTTGTTCAAATGGGTAAAAAATCTAAAATTCCCTGATGGATAGGTGTCAAACTTGGGAAGATGTATTGATATGCATAAGTTGAGGTTGTTTGGCATGAAAGGCCATACCAGTCATGTTTCATACAGAGGTTAATGCTAGTTGCTTTTCATGAACTACTACCCGATAATGTGTGGAAGGCTCTAATTGAGCTGAGCCTTGTTCGTTTAGACTTTAACTGTTGTCATTACAAATGAAGATATGACCAAAATTGAAATAGATATCTCAATTATACTATACAAGCTTGAGATAAATTTTCCTTTGAGTTTCTTTGGTTTGATGAAACATCTTCCTATTCACTTATCATATGAGGTTCGATTTGTTGGACCCATCTAGGTTTGGTAGATGTATCCATTTGAGAGGTTAATAAAACTTTTAACTTTAATCATACTAATGTGTAAATATTTTCTATGCTATTGATATTACAATTTCCATATTATAATTATCTTTGAAAGTTGAAGAATAATGTCAGAAATAAGGCATAAGTGGAAAGCTCAATATGCAATGCCTATTTAGTTGAGAAAGTATCGACATTTTGTTCTTACTACTTCGAGTATCATGCAAAGCAAGAATGGTACCTCATAATTATGAAGGCGAATATGATCAATCGGATGATGAAGGGAAAATATCAATTTTCAAATACAATAGTAGATCATTTGGTCATTTAAGAATAAGACAAATGACATCGAAGGAATACAAAGCTGCTCAGTCATACATCTTGCTTAATTGTGAAGAAGTAGAGCCTTTTATGAGGTTAGTTTTATATTGCTAAGTTATGATAAAAATACTAGTTTACAAAAAGCACGTTACCTATGTCCATATTTGCATTGATATGTTATGATAACATAATCCTCACATTACTGACGAAGAAGTGGATGCAAAACTTGAAGGGGACTTCGCTAAATGGTTTTATGCATACTAGAGTCTTCTTATTCTCAACCTATCGATTTAATACTTTTGTTTCTTAATCTCATTACATAAGTCTTTATTATTTCAGTCACATAATCCAATAAGTAATATTAATAATAATTTCTTTAAGGATCTTACAAAAGGGCCTTTTACTACTATTACAACATAGACCAGGTACTTTGTGAATGGTTATAAGTTTCACATAGTAGGATAGAGCTCGATGCGAAGTTCAATGATGGGGTATGCATTAAAGACTAAAATTGTAGTGTATTAGAAAATGATTTCTATGGTAAGCTAATTGAAGTTGCCAAACTCGAATATCTTAATTGGTCAATTAAGCAAACAATTTTTTTTCAAGTGTGAATGATTTGATCCAACACCTAATTTGGGTATAAAAGTTCATGAGTAATATAATATTATTGAGATAATCATAGATTATGATTCAATAAATATGAACATTTGTTCTTTCAAATCAAGCATCTTAGGTGTATTATTGTTCCTACCTAAGCTTACAATGAGACAAAAGCGATTGGTGGGTAATTTCTAAAATCAAACCTAGAGGAATTGTGGATATCACAAAAAGCTTACCCCAAAGTACACTTGTATAAGAACCTACCCCATTTTAAGAGGAGTATATCGATCTTCATGTTGTTCAGATACTGGAAGATGACTAAGTCACGAGATTGAATGATCTAACAGGTGATGTAATTGAGATTATGATGATATTTCTTCAAAAAAAAATCCAAATAACTATCATAAGCTTTATATGAATAAGAGAAAGAATTAAATACATATGTTATGAATGAAACTTATAGTGAGAAAAGGTAAACTATTTTTAGAAATACATACTCTAATCTTGCTTATCTTTTATGATGTAGATACATATGCTATGAATGACACTTATAATGAGAAGAGGTAAACTATTTTCAGAAATCCATAATCTAATCATACTTATCTTTTGTGATGTAGATACATATGCTATAAATGACACTAATAGTGAGTAAAGGTAAACTATTTTAGAAATACATTCTTTAATCTTGCTTATCTTTTGTGATGTTTGATTATGGTTATAATTATATAATTTTGTAATTGACATATCATGAAATATTTATGGTTGTTCTACAAGATGCACTCTTGACCACATGGTGTAAATGGAACTGCGAGAGGGGTAGAGGATGAAACATAGGTAAGGGGTAGCTATGAGCGCTTCGAGGTTTCGCAGTTGTACTTGAATGAGTGAAATTTTGCTTACGACTCCATCCTTTTATCAATCATTGAAGGATCGAAAGGATCAGGGATCTTTAAATTGGTAATGACCCCAAGGTGCGGTACGAGGTATCTTTTTAGGCCTTACGAGACTGCAAAGCCTTAAGTCCAAAATGTTTGTCATCGGGGGACCAAGTGTGGGATAATACATTGGTATCATCCTTAAGAAATGTGGAGTCGCCACCCAACTTTGATTGAGACAAGAAGTTGGAGAAGGTAAAATTTAAACCTATTATAAGTCAATTAAAAGGCTTATTTGATCTTCATCCCATCAAAGATTGGTTTAAAAATTGGGTATGGCTTGCGAAAGAGGTTAGACACCCCCAAACCGCCTGAATATTGAGATCTGGCTTTCAGACATCTTTGGTTCACTTTTAATATTTTAACCAAGTTATCGAATAGTCCAATAAACACCTTAAACATACATCTAAACGTAATCAACCTAAACAAATCAAGCCATCAACTTCAAGGGGAAGGGGGTCATGCATCATGACATAGGGTTTTAGCAAACATCATCCACAAACAACATTCTAAAGAGGGGAGCAGGATCATACATCATGGCAAAGGAGATAGACATGCATTGTCATTCATTCATATAAATATAATCATCCATAATCAATATAGGATAATAACCAAGACCAAATTCATGGTCCAACTCAAGCAATAACACCTACACCCAAAGGAAGAAAATAAGTTAGTAATTAAAACAAGTGTAAAACAAACCAAATGAACTCAAAGCATAAGGAAGAAATATAACACATATTACCATCTCACCTATGCAAAAGGTACCTAGATGTGCATCTAAGTCTATAAAATCACATTTCAACACATAAATCAGTAAACAAAACAAAATTAAGACACATGAACCATGAGCATCAAAAGAGGTGAAACATGTAAATAAAGGCATTTTAAGAAGGTTTAATGGCCTCAGGCAAAAAAAAAAAAAAAACTCACCATAAAAGAGATCCTAGGATTGTTGAATCCTCATCCTATATAGCTCTAAAAGAGCATGACATCCATATGTACTACTAACCATGAAGGGTTAGCATACAACATAAGAATGAGGGAGCTTAAAAGCCAAAACACTATTTACATGTTCTAAACACAAACATAATAACAAAAGAGGCTCTTAAGGTCATTGGAATCCCAAGTTCCTTACTTAGTCACTGCTAACAAAATCAAAACATCGCTTTGAAATCAAATAAAAGATCCCAAGATTTCTTAGCATGATAGACAATAGAAAACCATATGAAGAGTAACCAAATCTTTATTTTTGAGATGAATAGGGGTCCTAAGTTATTAAATCTTACCCTATTTTATCACTAGAGTCATAAAGTATCATAAAAAAAACTTCTAAAAAAAAGAAATATAAAGGGCGAAGAAAATAGACTTTGTAAAAAATTGTCTACTAGTCGAAATGGGTTGTATAGCTCAATATAGGGCTATACAGCCTAGACAGAGGGCTGTACAACTTATAGATAAGGTTGTACAGGCCCTATTTCCTAGATTTTAAAAACAAAGAAAGGAAGAGAAAGAGGAAGAATGAGAAGAGGTAAGGGAGATCCTTGGATGCCTTTGTGTATTTTTTTGCCTTCAGAGGCTCACTAGTTCAATATTTTCGTTCAAAATGCTTAGAAAATCTAAAAAGATAAAGAGAAAGACCTAGTTTTACCTTGGTGTGAGTTGGGTGAGTTAGGGTTTGGGGGTTTTTTATGCTAAGTATGCTTTAAGAAATAATTTTGGCAAAGTAACCTTAGGGTTTTCCAAGACTCCCTTCCCTCTTTAAACGAGGGGGTATTTATAAGTGTAAGATGAATGTATAAGGCCATAAATGGTTTTGGTTACACCATAGACATGTCCAATCACAAAAAAGAAGATGAATCTCCTGAAATTAGGGTTTGCATATGGGTTGTACAACCACAGATGGGTGGTACATCCCTCTGCTAAGGTTGTGCATATTGGAGTTTAAATAGGTACCAATTTCAGAAGGATTTATGAACTAGGATTTTAGTATGGCTTGTACAACCTTGTGTAAGGCTATATAGCCCATTAGCCATGACAAGTAGCTTGGGCTTAGTTTTGGGCTTGAGCTTGATCTTGGATTTCACTAAGGCTTCCTATGGCTTTTAATCTCTTCCTTTGGCAATTCCATTTGGATTTTAGGGAATTGGTTCAATAAATTTCATCATCAGGCTTTACATCTAAAGATCCAAAATCTGATGCTTGCAACAACGTTTTACAGAGCTATCCTTAACATCATTTATTAGTAACTTTGCATCTGCATCTACATCTACCACTGCATCTCTATCATCATCCATGGCTCTTGCCACCAGAGTAGCTCCAGTCAGCTCATCACCTCCATTAATGCCATTTCCATTTGTAGCGTCTTCGCCTATGTAAGTCCCACCTTCAGACACAAATCTTTCTCATTCATAGCCACTTATTCCTGGGATGCCTATTTTAGGTTCGGTTGCATGAACTTTCACAACTGTGGTCGTAAGCAGTTGCAATTATATAATGGTTGTTTAGTCAAATTTTATGAATTTTACTTTCATTTCATTTAAGTTCATTAAATAAAATATTAATTCTTTTGATAATTGTAGATTTGTGGGGTCACATGAGATGACCATCCATATATCCAATATTTTTAATAAAAGAGTAGATGAGGAGGGATATAAGTGGAAAGCGGTGCCATAAGAGGTCTGAGATTTATATTGGGTGAATTTCAGGTAATGAATTAAATGGATGAAAATGGTTGTGAAGTGTAATATAATGAATAATATTATTGCTATGTTAGTTATATATATATTTTGCGAAGCATGTGACTAAGTTATGAATTGCGAAGCATGTGACTAACTTATGAAATATTTTTTTTTAGTGAATTATTATTTACGAGAATATATCCTTAACTTTGAGGTTTGGATAGTGTCTAATTTAGGGGATAAAATATTGAATTTTTTATTTATTTCTTTTTCTATTTATGTTTTTTATAGAAATATTTTGTGTTGGATGATGTTATTCACGAGATGGTTAGGTTGGCATGGGAGTAGTTGGCTGCAGGAAGATATGAAGACATGTTATACAAATGGAGGCTCAAAGGTCTACCAGAATTTGTACCTGAGGCAGTTTAACATAAACGACAATAGAAAGTGGGTTGAAGATGTATTTAGAGCTATGTTGAAGTGTCAATTAAGAAATCGCTAGAATAAAATAGGAGGCCCCAGTTCTGGTCTGACATGACACACAAATGACTCCATCTCTATGGATGAACATGCTAGAAGAATGGTAAATAAATTAAATTATAGTTTTACTATAATTTAGATGTCACAAAATTCATATTTATAATTTTTTCAAGAGTTGGAGGAAGGTGTGTGGGGGGGGGGGGGGGGGGGGGGGGGGGGGGGGGGGGGGGGGGGGGGGGGGGGGGGGGGGGGGGGGGGGGGGGGGGGGGGGGGGGGGGGGGGGGGGGGGGGGGGGGGGGGGGGGGGGGGGGGGGGTGGGGGGGGGGGGGGGTGGGGGTGGGGGGCGGGTCTGGGGGGGGGGGGGGGTGGGGGGAGGGGGGGGGGGGGGGGGGGGGGGGTGGGGGGGGGGGGGGGGGGGGTGGGTTGGGGTTGTGGGGTGTTTTTTTGTATTTTTTTTTTTTTTTTTTTTTTTTTATTTATATTTTATTTTTTTTTTATATTTAATAAATATATTTTAATAAATAAAAAAAAAAAAAAAAAAAAAAAAAAATAAAAAAAAAAAAAAAAAAAAAAAAAAAACAAAAAAAACCAAACACAAACAACCCCACCCCCCCCCCCCCCCCC
>CATIWR010158434.1:0-18099 GCA_949677035.1 Omphalea diandra | reverse complement strand
TATATATATATATATATATATATATATATATATATAATTCCAATGCTCCTTTTGTGATCACATGGCTTAATTGTTATAAAAAGTCATTACAAGATATGGAAAATGTGGTTACCAATGCTTTATCTTAAAGGTATGAATTTCTTTATACTTTAAATGCTAAATTCTTAGGTTTTGAGTTCATTAGAGAGTTATATGTGTGTAACCATGATTTTAACAAATTCTTTCATGCTTGTGAAAAGGTTGTTTTTGAAAAATACTTTAGGCATAATGAATTTTTATTTAAAGACAATCAATTGTATATACCTAAATGTAATTTGCATGACTTTCTAGTTATAAAAACACATAAGGAGGGTTTAACAGGATACTATGGTGTGCTAAAAATTTTAGATGTTTTGCATGAATGCTCTTATTAGCCTAACATACAATTGGATGCATAAAAGATTTACGGTAGATGTGTTGTAGGTGAAAAAGCTAAGCCCAAAACTAAACCACATGGATTATACATGACTTTACCCATGGCTAGAATACTTTGGATTGATCTTTCTATGAATTTTTTTTTAGGTTTGCCTAGGTCTAAATGTAATAATTCAATTTTTGTCATGGTTGATTACTTTTCTAAATTAACACACTCTATTGCATGTCATAAAACTAATGATGCCATTAACCTTGCTAATTTATTTTTTAATAAGATTATACATTTGCAAATTTGTTTAAAACATAGGTGTTTCAAGCTAAATAAGGAAAGAAAAGTTGATCTTGTTGTGATTATAAAGAATGCATGTTAAATATAAGGTAAGTATAGTGTTAGAGTTATTTTTGTTATTACTTATATTTCTCTTTATCTTAATGTAGGTCAACATTTGAAAAAGAATATTTTTAAAGAGAAAAGGTATGATGTGAAAAAAATTAGGTGTAAACTTAAAGCTATAAATAGTGAAGGGAGCTATCAAAGAGATCTCGTTCGAAATGAGAAAGACATCATAAAAGCTTCAACATATTTAAACCTAACTTATTTAGACTTGCCTTATTTAAACCTACTATATTTGAACTTGTCTTATTTGGACTTACCTTATTTGGAGCTACCATATTAGGATATACATTATTTGGACCTGCCTTATTTGGACAATCTGCTTTACAAGCGCAAAATGGTCATTCTATAGTTCCATTTCTTGTGTAGATCCTCAAAATTAATTTTACAAGTCTAACCCTACAAATGAAGAAAATTGCACCCAAAAAAATGTTCTAAAAGGTTTTAAAACTTCTAAGCAGCTTACAAGAATATTTCAAGCATCCTTTAGTGGAAGAACAATAATTCTAAAGAGGATACAAGGGGGAAGACATGGAAAGAAAATCATAAAAGTCAAGTCAAATATCTTACAAGATATGCAAGATCTCAATAATATTTTTTTCCTTCCTTACTTAGATGAATTCTACTTCCTCTGTAGAATAAGATTTCTTTTATTTCTTGAATCATAATATTAGATATTATTTAGGAAGTTTGGATGCTCTACTTGACCAAATAGGCATATGACATTTTCCTGTTAGTTTCTTCTAAAGTTTTTCTATTAAGAATTACCTTTTGCTCCTAATTGTTGGAACTATGTAATGCTAATAAATAGGCCATCCAAACCATGTATTTGAAACATAATTTTGATCAATATAATTCAAATTTCTTGTGATAAATTGTTTCAAGAATTGAGCAATGGAGTTTGATCTTTAAATTCCAACTAGACCTCTAAAAAACCTATTTCTAGCAACCTAAATTATAAAGATTTAAAGTGTGTTAATTCAAACCCTAAATTAACGAAGCCAATTTAAAATTATAATTAATAATTTGTGAATTTATTAAGCTTTCACTTAACAATCTCACCAAAGTTCTTTAAAGAACTCAAGAAGAGAAATCAATCTCATAAAGCACTATGCCAAGAAAAATAATAATTCATTAACTAACTCTTTGGTCAAATGGAAGGGGTTTAAAAACCCTTTACAGTGCTTAAGAAAACTCTAAAAATCTATAAAAAATTCAACCATAATTAGGGTTGGCCACCTAGTGCTAATCCATATGCAATAAGGAAAAGATAATAATCCTAAATCAACAAGGAAAAAGGAAAAATAATGAGTTCCTATTGGCCAAGAAGATCTGGCCAAGGTAGTTTCCTATGGCTAAAAAGCTTCATTTAAGTTGCTTACAATAAAGAAATACTTACAAAAAAATCTTAAGATATATTGGCTAAGATATTCGGTCAATGAAGAAGAATCCAAAAGAGAAAAGGAAGACTATGTCAATTAAGCAAATCTTTGGAAGATCTTTGACTTGTGGACTTTATCTCCTTATCAAAACATGTCTTAGGCTTTTATTCTTTGTCTTGGTCAAATGGAATTAGGCCTTAGACATCTCCATTTATTGGGCTTGTTAGAGCTTCTCTAAAGATAGGCTTCACATATGGATCAAATTTAAATGGGCTTAACTTGAACTTGATGTTGACCCACTAATTAAACCCACTAAATGTCCAATATGTCTCGTTTGGGCTTTTTGCTCCACACACCTAGATTGATGGTTTTGGGCTTGTCTAAGTGTTAATTCCCTTTGAAAAAATGCCCTAATTGCTTCCTTAAACATCATAAGCCACCCCATTGTCATTTGACCTTAGATTTGGAGTGGATCCTTAGGCTTGCCATCCATGCTTACATCATTCCCTCCTTCCTCAAGAGGATTCATCCTCAAATCATGTACCTCATCAAAATTAAAAGGACATAAATCATTAATATTAAAAGCAGCATTAACATTGTAATCAGCAGGCAAGTTCAACTCGTAAGCTTTATCATTAATTCTTTCTAAAAACTTGAAAAAGGAGCATCATCCTTAAGGTCTAGCTTACTTTTCTTAAGGTTAGGAAACTTTTCTTAAGGTTAGGAAACTTCTCTTTCCTAAAGTATACCCAAACCCAATCTCCTGGTTCGAATACAACTTTAATCTTTCCCTATTTATGTTTTAGCTATTTGTTCATTCCTCTTTTCTATGTTCAAATGCACATTCTCATGTAATTGTTTAACAAAAATCAACTTTCTTTTTACCTTCCATATCTATACACATATTAGAATGAATAGGGGAAAGATCTAATGGACTTAATGGAACAAAACCATAAACAATTTTCAAAAGGGCAATGATGAGTAGATGAATGCACACTCCTATTATATGCAAACTCTATATGTGGCAAATAATTTTCCCATGATTTTAAATGTTTCTTGATTAACACACACAAAAGTTGCCCTAAAGTTCTATTAACAACCTTGGTTTGTCCATTAGTTTATGGGTGACATGAAGTAGAAAATAATAATTTAGTTCCTCATTTAACCCATAATGTTTTCCAAAAGAAGCTAAAAATTTTTGTATTCCTATCACTAATAATAGGTATAGGCATATCATGTAATCTCATAATTTATTTTTTTTAAAAAAAAATTAGCAACATTGATGGCATCATTAGTTTTATAACGTGGAATAAAATAAGACATCTTAGAAAAGTGATCAATAACTACAAATATACTATCATCACCGCATTTTAATCTAGGTAGCCCTAAAGAAAAGCCTATAAAAATATTAATCCAAAGCATACTAGGAATAAGTAAAGGCATATAAATACCATATGGTTAGGCAGACAAATTTTGTAATCTTTACATAGAAATCCACCATGCATAAAATGCTTCTCAAAAGCACCCATTTTTTGTAATTTGCAAAGAAAGAACTAAAATCATAATCATCAATTTGTAATTTACAAAGAAAGAACCAAAATCATAATCATCAACATACAAATCTTTGATATACTTAAATCTAAGCAATTCAACATTTAAGATGGAAGGAAGAGTGCACCTTTGAGGTAATGCATTGACCACTATATTTCCCTACTTTGTTTGTACCTTAGTACATATAAAAAAGAATTAATAATTTCACTTCATTTAATATGTCTTTTGTTTAACTTTTACTACCTTTTAAGGTACTTTAAAGATTCATGGTTCATATGGATTACAAACTCTTTGGGCCAAAGATAGTGTTGCCATATTTACAAAACCCTAACTAATGCATACATCTCATTGTCATGGTTGCATATTTAAGTATAGGCCAGCCAAGTTTCTCACTAAAGTATGCAATAGGCCTTCCTTCTTATATCAATATGACTCTAATGATCAAACATGAAGCATCACATTAAATTTCAAAAGTATTATCAAAGTTAGACAAAGCTAATAAAGGTGCACTAGGTAATTTAGATTTCAACAATTCAAAGCCTTTTTGTTGCGCCTTACCCTAATGAAAACCAACATTCTTTTTAATTACCTTTGTTAAAGACGTTGTAATAGTATTAAAGTCTTTTCCAAAATTCCTATAAAAACTTGTTAATCCATGAAAAGATATTACCTCATTAACATTAGATGGAATTGACCAAGCCTTTATTGTAGTTAACTTTCTTTATCAACTTCCATTCCATCTTTATTAATAATAAACCTAGAAACACAAGTTTAATAATACAAAAAGAACACTTTTTAAAGTTAACATACAACTTCTCTTTGCACAAAACATCAAAAACTAATGTAACATGCTTAACATGTTCTTTTAAAGATCTAGAATATACATGAATATCATCAAAGTAAACAACTATAAACTTACCTAAGTATGCATGCAAAACATGGTTCATTAATCTCATAAAAGTTCTACGGGCATTAGTTAGTCTAAAAGGAATAACTAAACATTAATATAATCCATATTTAGCTTTAAAAATAGTTTTCCATTCATCCACTCTTGCATTCTAATTTGATGATAACCACTTTTTAAATCAATTTTAAAAAATATGCAAGTACCATGTAATTCATCTAGTGAGTCATCTAACCTAGAAATTGGATGTTTATATCTAATAGTTATATTATTAACTATCCTACAATCTACACGCATATGCCAAGATCCATCCTTTTTAAGTATAAGAAAAATTGGATTGACATAAAGACTCATGCTTTTCCTCACCAAACCTTTCTCCATTAACTTTTCAACTTGCCTTTCAAGTTTCTTTATCTCTTTGGGATTGCTTTTATAGACTAATCTATTTGGAATTTGAGAGCACAAGATAAAGTCAATTTGATGTTCTATACCTCTTAAAGGCGGTAATCCCTTCGACACATCTTTGGGAAACAAATATACAAATCATGCAATAAGGAAATAAAAACATTAGGAAGAGAATTTGTTAGATCATTATTAAAAGAAAAACAAGCTAAATGTACATCTTTATACAAAAACAAAATCAAAGGTGATTTGGCTTGATAAGTTTGCGTCACATCACTCTTTTTTGTATAAAAGCTTTTTTTTTCACACCATTTCCTTTTGTATGCCCCTCATGTTTCTTATAGGCATCCCCTATTTTCTCTCCCTTTTCCACTCTAAACTCACACCGTTATTTCTTTTTCTCTCTCATGTGCGCTTTCTCTCTCTCTTAAAATATTTTGATCTTTATAAATTTATAAAGGAGATAAAGAAGAATATATAATATGTTTGCCCCCAAAATCAAATTCATACACATCAAAATACCCATGTTAGCCCCTTATCAAATTGCCATGGACAACCCAACAAACATACGACTAGCTTGCATAGGTAGTACATTACATAACACCTCATCTTTATACTTGCCTATTGAAAAAGAATTCTAACTTGCTTGCTAACCTTAATTTCCCATAATCATATAACCAATGCAAGTTAAATGGTTTAAGATGTTTCAAGGTTGGTAATTTCATCTTTTCAACAACTTAGGTACTAACTGTGTTAGTGCAATTACCACTATTAATAATCATAAGACATAATTTGCCATAAATTTCACATCTAGCACAAAAAATATTTTCTCTTTGCTCTTGATCATCCTTAATTTGGGCACTTAGAGAATGCCTAACAATAAAAATATCTTACTTGTTACCTTATTGAGGCCATCATTATCATCAATATCGTTTGCATCTTCCAAATGAGGCATCTCGAGGTCAATTGCATCACCATCATCATCATCACTAACAATTTCACCATTTCTAATCACCATGGTTCTTTTATTGGGATAATTATGTGCTATATGGTCTCTTCCTTGGCAATTGAAACAAGTTATAGAGCTCATCTTATTAGGCTTTGAACATTTGACCTTGGTGTTGCTATTAGGCTTCCCTCATTCATTTACTTTAGGTAGTTCAATTTTGGACCTTACAATGGGCTTATCATCACTTTTAAATTTGTTAGTCTGAGAAGAAGAAAAGAAATTGGACCTAGAAGGCCTGCCCTTTAATTGTTTCTCCACCTTGAGGGTATTGTGGTACAAGTCATCTAGATCATTATAGGGGTACATCTCTACTTGATTTGCAATCTCCTTATAAAGCCCATCAAGAAATCTTGCCATTGGTTTCTCTATGGACTCCTTAATTTTGGCCCTAAATATGGTCACCTTAAGCTTTTCATAGCACTCTTCTATACTTTTAGAACCTTATACAAGCCTTTGTAATTTATTGTGAAAATCTTGATAGTAATGGCTAGGTATAACTCCTTCTCATAATCCTTTTCAACTCTACCGAGGTACAAATAAGACCATCCCCATATATTTTTCTAAAATACATAATTTGATCCCACTATATAAGAACATAATCTATAAATTCAATAACAGTAAGTTTAACTTTCTTTTCCTCATTACAATTATGAAAATTAAATATAAAATCTACTTTCTTTTCTTAAGATAAATAAACTTTGGGATCACTCATGCCATGGAAAGTAGGAATTTTCATCTTAATGCCATTAAGATGGCCATTTTACTTCCTAAACATTTGGGAAGTTCTTCATTGGAATCACCATCATCATGTATAAGTCCCCTATGCCTTGGAAACCTTGGATTGTTGTCGTTGTATTAGAATTGGATGCATTTTGCATGCTCCCAAGTTGCTCTTTAACATCCCTAAACTCCTTCTGCATAAGGGCCATTAAATCTTGCATAACTTTCATGAGCAACTTCCACTTTGGATCATCTTTAGGATTTATCATGGTTAGCAAATAATAAAAAAATGCTCACAAAACCTGTTCTTATGTGTTTACAATCAATAGATGGCACTCACACTTGTGTTTAACTCAAAATAGACATTTACCCTCTTTTAGGCTCATCTCTCCTACCTTTTACCTTTCAAGTTTCTTTTCTTTAAGTTCTTTAAGGGCTAAGGTTACTTTATGTCAAATTAAGCTTAATCAAATCATAAATAAGAAAAAACTAAACTTAAAAAGACTTAATAAAGGAATTCAAATAACAAAAATGGTTGCAAAGAAAACACATTTAGCAAAATTAAATGTCTAATCACAATTGATGAAGAAGAAAGAGTTTAGATGCTGTAAAGTGTTATTTTAAACTCAAAATCAATGAAAAATTTTGAACTCAAAATCAATGGAAAATTAAGCCTACATCAAATACCAATTAAGAATTTCAAAATCGGCTCCTAATTAAGCATAATGTAATTCTTAACTTTTTTTATTTCATTCTCTTTCATTCCTTATGTCTCTTTTTTTAACTTTGAAAGCTAAAATAGATTTAAAATCAAACAAAATTTAAAGGATGGCTCAAATAATGTAAAAAGGTAAGTAGAAGCCAAATTGGGGAAAGAGGATTGTTAATCGCAATTTGTAATGTTCTTCCATTTTGAAGGGTGTGGTTTGGCCCTAGACACATAAGAAACACCAATGAATGATTATAACATAAGAATAAATGAATTTGACACCAAAAATTACAAAAAAATCTAATTAGAATGTGAAGAACAAGCTAATTGGCCAAAGTTCCTAAATTTTAGGGATTTTCTTGATGCAAGTGGTTCTAACCTAAAATGAAAGACACAAGAATGATTAATCAAGAAAGAAAAACAAATTTGGATGGAAAGAAACAATAGAAATTGAATTGGATATGGAAAATAAGCTATTTTGCAAAGTTCCTTAATTTAAGGAAATTTTGAAAAACATGTAATTTAAAACTAAATTTGATAGTGTATGTTTCTCATTTTAATCATAAAAGTATGATTTATGATGATAAAAAAAAAAAAAACTAATTTAAGGAATGAAAAGTGAAGAAAACATATTGGAACACAAAAATTGAAGAAGGACCCAAATTGAAAAAAGAAAACATATAATTTGCAATTTCATGAATTTTAGGAATTTTTGTAAAGCATGCAATTTTAAACTAAATTTGATAGTGTAAGAACAATTTTTTATGATAAAACAAACTATTTAATGATGGAAAAGTAAATAAAACATGTTGGAATCATAAAAGAATGAAAGAGCCAAAATTGAGCTCAATGAAGAAGTAGTATGCAATTTTGAATGCATGAACAGGATGAACACAATGAATAATGAATTTAATGGATATCTACTTGATTTTGAAACCTTAGATCTGATACTAAATAATATGAATGTGGTTTGATTGATCCTTACCTATATACTTGAACACAAGTCCTAAGATATACAAGAATTAAGCAATAGAGTTTAATCTTCAAATCCCAATTATACCTCTAGAAAACTTGTTTCTAGCAACCTATGTTATAAAGATTTAAAGTGTTTTAATTCAAACCCCAAATTAGCCAAGCCAATTTAAGATTTGAAATAATAAGTTGTGAAATTTTTAAGTTTTCTCTCAACAATCTCACCAAGTCTTTTCAAGAACTCAAAAAGAGGAATCAATCTCACAAAGCAATATGGCAAGAGAAAATAATAATTCATTAACTAGATCTTTGACTAAATGGAAAGGTTTAAATACCTTTTACAATGTCTAAGAAAATCATAAAAATCTATGGAGAATTAATCCATAATTAGGGTTGGCCACCCAGTGCTAATCCTAATGCAACAAAGAAGAGATAAATAATAATCCTAAATTAATTAGGAAAAAGGAAAAGAATAAGTTCCTATTGACCAAGAGGATTTGGCTAAGATAGTTTCCTAGGCCTAAAAAGCTTTATTTAAGTTGCTTATAAGAAAGAAATACTAAAAAAAAGATCCTCATATATATTAGCTAAGATATTCAGCTAATGAAGAAGAATCCTAAAAAGAAAGGAAGACAATGCCAACTAAACAGATCTTTAGAAGATCTTTAATTTGTGGACTTTATCTCCTTATCAAAATATGTCTTAGGCTCTTATTATTTATCTTGGTCAAATGGCATTGGGCCTTAGACATCTCAATTTATTAGGCTTATTAGAGCTTCTCCAAATATAGGCTCTACACATTGGATCAAATTTAAATGGGCTTAACTTGAACTTGATGTAGACCCACTAATTGTACCCACTAAATGTTCAACATATCCCACTTGATCTTTTTGCTCCACATGCTTAGCTTGATGGTGTTGGGCTAGTCAAAGTGTTAATTTTGTTTGAACAAAAGCTTCAATCACTTCCTTGAACTTTGTAAGTTGCCTCTTTGTCATTTGACCTTAGATTTGGAGTGTATCCTTAGGCTTACCATCCATGCTTACATCATAAAAGAACTTGGAGAACTTATGTAAGTAAAGGCTTAATTAACTTTGCAAACTTGTTTAATTCTAAACTTAAAATTAACTTAGTTCATTCTAGGTATGGACATTATACACCTTTTAATTCTTTGTAACTTAGATTATTAGAAACAAGTTTTGTAAAGGTCTAGTTAGGAGCTAAAGTTTTTTGGTTGATTCTTGAACATTCCTTGGTAAAAGATAACAATGTTGCATATGGGTTTAAGACAAGTTACCCAAGTTCGTATTAGATAATATGAAAATAAAAGTACATATATTTAAAAATTAGAAAATAAAGAATTAAATTATTTTGACATAAAAGTAAAAATATATGTTTTTTATGCTAATTACCCTATTTTATAATATATAAGTATTTATATTGGTAAGCTTAGCCTTTAAGTCTGTTAGTCCTTGTGCACCAAGAAGGGAGGATTGAATTGGTTGGAAATTTAAATTTGTGTGGGTAAGCAATCAAGGAAAAGTTAAAGAAAAATAGTAGAAAAAGAGAGAACATAATGATTTATAATGGTTTGGGTGTTAACAAAACCTACATCCACTCCCTAATTCTCCAATTGGGTATTTCACTAACACTAAAAGGTGTTTTATAAGCTCATACTAAGCTTTACACTTAGTGTTTTACAAGACTCACACACAACCTATACAAGAGCTTTTACAAACAAGGATCACTCTAAAACCTAATCCCAAAGGTCTTTAAAGGCTTACGCCAAACCTTAATAACTCACTTACAAAGAATTAATGAGAGAGAGTTGTGAAAAAAATTTGCAATGAATTTTTATTATAGTTAATGTCATTCTCTTGCATTTAAGTCTATTTGGTGGAGTATTTATAGGTTACACCCACCAAAATACCATTACAAACAAAACTATCTCTATATCTTTAAAGTTGGTGGCAAAATCTAGTATTATATGCTTGTCAGATGAAAGTTGTGCTAAAGACTAGAAGTCACAGTAGCAAGCTACTTTTCACTTCAGATTTTACTAAGTCACAGTTGTGATTTTCAATTGTATCTAATGGCTAGTTACATATGGCACTTCATTAATGAATGGTCAATAAACTAGCCATGAGGTCCCTCTTGACCATATTGAAAGTAACAATCGCAAAATGGGGTGCTAGATGTTATCCTCAGTGTGAACTAAATTAGAATTTCAAGATCTTGGATGTTTAGGATTCACGGCCGTTATGCCAGAGTCGCAATTATGACTTTTAAATAGGCAATGATCTTCTTTGATAAGTGGCTCTATTTGACTGAGCATTTAGATCCCTCTAACTGATTGTAAAGGTAGCAGTTGCTACCTCTACCATCATCTAGACTAAGAATTACATTGGACTAAGTGTGTCTTAAAATTTGATGATTAGTGGTTGCGACTTAGGATTCTTGGTCATGACTTTGTAGTTATGTTCCAAACTTTGGCTTTTTAAGCTTCCATTCAACTTTTAATGAGTTTCGTTCTTAATTTCTGTAAGATCAACACTTAAAAATGACATTAGAACCTTTCAATCTATATTGTCTAGATCAAAAGGGAGTTTTAACTTAGGTTTGACTAAACTAATCCAACAATCTCCCCTTTTTTGATTTTGACAATCTAGATTGAATATATAAAGGATAAAGAACTGATTATGCATATCCTTAAGTGTTTAAAAGTTTTAGAAGTCCATTAAAGTTGATAAGTCAAAGTGATGAAAAAACTTGTCTAAGGCAAATAGTATCAAATTAATAAAGTACTCCCCTTCAATATATATTACCCCTTAATCAGTTATTGATTCCAATTTTAAATATTATATTATCCTTTTGCATGTTGAATGATAAGTCCAAATTTCTCTCCCTCTTTGTCAAGATAAAAAAGAAAGGGAAGAAAAAGGAATAAGGAAAGGGAAGTACCATAAATTTTAATCACAATTGCAATCTACAAGGAATTTCAATCACAATTTCAATAAGTGATCATAATTGCAATAAATAATGAATAGGAGTAGAAGTAAACAAACACAAATAGAACTTTCATTAAAATAAAAAAAATAAAAAGATTGCATAAACATATTTAAACATACAATTATGTTTGATCACTGAGCCACTAGGGCATTATATTAAAAACATAAAACACTTTAAAGAAAATAAGAAATTAAAAGCATAAAGCATGAAAAGTTTTTAAAAATTTAGGGAGGAATTGTTATCTTCAACCACTTTATCATCATGTCTTGAGTTTCTCCTCCAACTTGAGTGCCACCTTGAGCTTCATCACCCTTTTTTTCTTCTTATGCTTCCTCTTAAGCTTGGGTGTCCTTTAAGACTCCAAAATTAGGAAAATAGCAAGGAGTGGCTTTAAATTTTTTTTGTAAATCAACCAAATCACTATGTAGATGATAGAGAAGGTTGAACCTCCTCTTGATCATCCTCATCACTTTGTCCAAAGTATGGTTGATAAAGGAAAGAGAAATAGGAGGCATTTTGGCCTTAGATTTTACCTTAAGCACTTGAGGAGGAGCTTTTTCTTCTTAAGCTTCTTCTTTTTTTAGGACCAATTTCCTTCTCTTGGATGTTTGAGATGCAACTTACTTTTTGACACCTTATGCCCCCAACAAATAAGCATAAGACTTGGAATGTATGGCCTTGGCATTCACCAAATAATTGAGGTTTAGGAAATTAAAGTTTAAGGGGTATTTGTTGATAACAAAGGGTTCATTTTTAGGTGTCAAGGCTCCCATAAATCAATAAATGGCAATGATATGTGAGGGAAGAAGAAATTGAGCTTTAGTTTCAGTACTCAAATGAATCAATTGATCCACAAAGTACCTTCCATTTTGGATTTTTTTTTTTACTGAAAAAGAATAAATAGAGAAAGGCAAGATCTTTTTGGCAAACTTTTTCACTACCATCTCTTCTAGCACAAATGGAAAAGGTAATGATCCTATGCAAGAGCCAATGAGGGAGGGTCTTAATGTGTTTTGCTAAGGGCATTTTGGGGTCATGCCTATCTTCAATGGAGATTTACTTTAAAACTTAAAATAGCAGATGAAGGCAGAGGAAATCTTAAAGGGTACTCTATTATTAGTTTGAAGGTTAAAAAAAGACCAAATTTAAGCATAGGTGATAAAAGTATTCTTTCCCAAAACCCTCCAAAACTTAAAGCATATTGACCTACTAGAGATTCTACCTTTTTGTTAAAAGTGATGGTGTACATAAAATTCTCTTACAATTTCTTCATAGCCTAGTTCATCTCTCCATATAAACTCAATCCATCTCAAATGAGTAAGGAAACCTTTGAACTATTTTGTTATATGTAGGTCATTGAGAAGGAAATTAGAAGGAATCTTGTTTGCTTGAATGATCTTAAACTTATTTTCCTTGAATCTTTTTTTCCTCCTTAGTGATGCCTTGCATAAGATGAATAAAGGGTCCTTCTTGCCTTAGTAAAGAGGAAGTGGAAATTCCCTTGCCTTTTTCTCCTCTACAGAACTTTCTTAAAGCCATTAAATGGAGATAAAAGTGGTTGGGACAAAGAAGATGAAGAGAAATTAAGGAAGAAAGAGTTTGGATGAAAGAGAAAGTAAGGAAAGTGAATGGATTATGTTTGAGGGGGGTTTATATAGGCTTAGAGGGGGTGTGAAGGGGTTAAAAATGATTAAAACAAAGGCTTAAAATGCCATAAATGAGGGAGTTACATCATTTGGAATGTGAATGGTTATTACCAAGCAGTCATAAGAAAGTCACAACTACTATTCCTTTATCGCGACTGCGAATTGCAAAATTTGTGACTACCGAAAAAAAAAACCTTATCAATTGTCAAAATTTTGAAATTTAAAAAGTCATAGTGGCTACCTTAAGTCGCAAATGCAAATTTCAAAATGTCCAAAATTTGAAAATGGTATGAAATTAATGATTGCGACTTACAGTCTTGGTCACGAATTATAAGCCATTTTGAAAACTAACTTGGACAAAAAAAATTTTTAACATATAAACCATTACTAGTGTGATCAAATTGATATTTTGATGAACAATTTATGTTGTTGAGCATAGAAAAGCTCAAATGTAACTAAAATTAATCCATCTGACACATCAAACACAACAATTGCATTACATTTTCACCAATTATATCAAACTAGTCATTAATATCAACTAATATTGTATTTAGATAATGAAGTAGAGACACGAAACTAGCCGTTAAAAAAAGGTTGTCACTTTGTGTCATAAAGTAGCCATTTAATGCCTGTTAGATAGTCTTTGTACCCTTTGTTGAGTGAAATTACAACTTCAATTGTAATTTATTTAATTGAAATAGTCATTAGAACTAGCTGTTAGAGAGAGATATGTCTAGACGCTCCTTTTTTTACTTTCTTAATTTTTTAGTTACCAACTCCTTCAATGACTATTGTAGCTTCTCAATGCCTATTGGAATTAAACTTTAACTCCTACTGGAATATGGATAATGCCCGTTGCAAATCTTTAGGAGGATGTAAACTTAATGCTCTATTTTGTAAGATTTTCTATAGTGTTTCAATGAATGTTGGCTTTAGTTCAATATCTGTTGAAAAGGTATCCTAGTGCCTGTTGAACGTTTGAAATCTCCCATTTGAGGGTCTAAAAACTCTAGCTTTTCATAGGTGTTTTTCCAATGCCTGTGTCAAGACTTCAAGGTTTCTATTCACATCAAGTCATTTAGTCCAACACCTATTATGAAAATACAACACTTATAAAGGTAATAATAAGCCACACTCGATGCAAAATTGCAACACCCATTAAGAAGGTTAGCTTGTCAAGCTCAAGAGTTTTCAGCTTCTATTGCCTATTGTGCCATGAGCGAGTTTATGGTTGAGGGGTCCATAAACCTTAACTCATGTTTGGGTGTCACTTCAATGCCTGTTGAGAATATTCAGCACTCATTGATGAAGTTATAATGCCTATTGAAATGAAACAACACCCATTGGCTTTGAATACTCAAAGTTTCTCCAAAAATTCTTTTTTTTAAGGCCTTTGATAAAAAAAAATTGATGTACATGCAAGATCTTACACATAAACTCAAATAATAGTTAGCTTTTAGATGTATTTGTAATCATCAAAACAAGCTTGGTTTACCAAAAACTCCCAAACTAGATCCAACACCATTCATATGCCAATCATTGTATTCCTTGGTGGCTTCCAAGCATTCTTATAACACAAAAATCATTTTACCCTTGTTTAGGTACCCAAGCATACTTGGGTCCTTAGGGTTAGGCTTGGAAGGGTCCTCCAATTTGAGGTATGCCTTCCTAATATAGCAAAAGACATTAATGTGCCCATATTTCATGTAATAATGCCATTAGAATTTAGACTTGTAAGTTTTTCTCTAATAAACAACCTTAGTATGAGCAGGAGGTCTTCTCATACTTTGGCTATATAAATGCATGCATGTGCAAGAATGGTAAGAAGTAGAAGAGAAGTTTTTATTAGTGTCATTTTGAGCATTCCTCTTAGTGTACATGTATGCATGATTTGCTCTTTAAGGCTTAGCTCTAGAGCCTTAGGAAGCCTTCCCTTTAGTATTAGGCTTTGGAGACTTAGTACTAAGAGCACTTTTCTTCCCAATTACCTCTATATTAGAGGTTTGAGGTGTGGAGGCTCTAATGAAGATGGAAAAAGAAGATATAAAAGATAAAGCCCCATTGAAACTAAGTCTATGTCTCACAAGGGGTAGTCTTTGAGATATAATAAGTGTATCTAAAGCTTCTTTCCCTTTAAAAAACCTAGAGATGGAGTTCCTTGATTCAATGACTTCACTTTTTAAAAAATCATTTTCTTTCTTTAAAAAGTCATAGAAGGATGAAGTTTTAGACATATTTTTCAAAGATTTATTAAGTTCCTATTTGAAGTTCTCAAGCCATTTACATGATCATTTAAACATTTATATTCATCTTCTAGTTTTGAACATTTTTGCTTATAACTCTTCACTTTTAGTTTATACTTATCACATCTTAAGGACATAACCTTAAAAAGCTCATTATCTTCATCCTCAAATGCATCATATTCATCATAAGAATGGGAAGAAGTTTTTAGCTCATGTGAATTGTCCTTTTGAGCCATAAAGTAAAAGTTGGCAACCTTTTCTTCTATTCTTCTTTGCTTGAATCATCATCCCAAATGGCCTTGAAGCTTTTCTTTTTCTCCTTATCCCACTTATTCTTCTTCTTAAGCTTAGGATATTCAGATTTTATGTGAGCTTGCTTTCAACATTCAAAGCACGTCACCTCACTCTTCTTTTCCTTTAAGGTGGATGATGAAGTCTTTTTGAGGTTCCTTTTTTCTTTTCTTCTCTTCATGAACAACTTGGACCTCCTTAAAAGCATTACAAGTTCTTCTTCCTGTTTCTCACTCTCATCAGTATCACTAGTGCTCTCTTCCACCTCTTTGTCCTTGCTAGATTTGAGAGCAAGAGTCTTTTTTTTTCCATTCATACCTTAAGATCTCATTTATTCATTCTTCATCCTTCTTAAGAGCTATCTCATGAGTGAGAAGTTTATAAATGAGAACAAGGTTGGCACCTTCCCAATCTCTTAGTTGGACTATTGAATACTACAAACCATTATCCCAAGCTTCTCCATAGAAAGCATTTTAAGGATTTTTGTGTTTACCTCATGGTTGGTTTGGACTCTTACATACTTCTTATCGTTGACAATGGCTAGAAGTTTATTGGTCATGTCAATTATTGATTCATTCTCTATTATGAAAAGCTTATATTTGATTACGTACATCTCCAATCTACTAAATTTTATAAGAGTTGTACCTTCATAATAGTTTTCTAGGGCCTTTCAAATTACATAGGTGATTTAATAATGTTGGACTCTTTCAATCTCTTGACATGGAGCTCAAAAGAATAGTCATTGCCCTATTGTTCTTCCTATTTAACTTCCTATGAGATTTAACCAATTCCTCTCTTGGGAGTAAATCTTGACTACCATCCACCACTTTAGTGGGTGGCTTCCATTCTTTAGCAATAATTTCTCATCCACCACATCACTATTAAGATATATCTCCATTTTATACTTTTAATGAGTATAATTAGATCCATCAAAGAGAGGTTTGAGGTGTGAGTGGATTTCTTTTTATGTCATGATCTTTTCTTACATAATTAAGGCTTGAATTGATGTTAGGCTCTAATACCACTTGTTGGCCTTTGTGCGCCAAAAAGGGGGCTTGAATTGGTGAGAAATTTATATTTTTGTGGGTAAGAAATCAATGCAAAGTTATAAAAAAAATAGTAGAAGAAGAGAAAGATTTATAATGGTTCGGGTGTTAACAAACCCTAAGTCTACTCCCTAATTCTCTAATTGGGTTTTTCACTAACACTAAATGGTGTTCTACAAGCTCACACCAAACTTTATAGTTTGTGTTTTACAAGCTCACACACAACCTATACAAGATTTTTTATAAACAAGGATCGCACTAAAACCCAATCTTCAAGGTGTTTAAATGCTCACACCAAACCTTAACAACTCACTTACAGAGAATTAATGAGAAAGAGTTTAGAAAAAAATTTGCAAGAGTTTTGGCAATATTAAATGTTATTCTTTTGCATTTAAGTCTATTTGGTGGAGTATTTATAGGTTACACCTGCCAAAGAATTGTTACAAACAAAAATATCTCCATATCTTCAAAGTTCATGGCAAAATCTAACATTAAATGCTTGTCAGACAAAAGTCGCGATTGTGACAGAAAGTCATAGTCATGAGCCGCTTTTCTCTTAGAATTTTGCTAAGTCGCGATTGTGATTTTCAATTATGTCTAATGGCTAGTTACACATGGCACTTCATCAATGGTTGATCAATAAACTAATTGTTGGGGCCCTTTTAACCATATTATAAGTAGCGACCGCGAAATAGGGCAAACTAAGTTGGACTTTGAAGATCTTAGATGTTTGGGGTTCACGGTTGCTATCCCAGAGTCACAAACACTACTTTTGAATGGGCAATGGTCTTTTATAACAAGTAGCTTCATTTGGCCAAGCATTTGGATCCCTCTAAGTAATTTTAAAGATTGGAATCACTACCTTTGTCGTGACTTAGACAAAGAACTACACTATACTAATTGTGCCTTAAAAGTTAATGATTAGTGGTTGCGACTAGGATTGTTGGTCGTGACTTTGAAGTTATTTTCCACACCCTTCAGCTTTTTAAGCTTCCATTCAACTTCGAATGAGTTCCTTTTTTAATTTATGCAGGAAAAACTTAAAAATGACATTGGAACCTTCCAATCTATATTTTCAATATCAAAAGAGAGTTAACCTAGGTTTGACCAATCTAGTCCAATAAAGTTCAACTTCTCTCACTTACATATAATAGGTGCATATTTTTTAATAAATTGAAAAGAACATAAGCTCTTTATTCGATAATAAAATTCATATAAGAAAATAGGTAGTACGACTAGCATACTATTCACTTAAAGTGCATATGTTATACAACTTTTAGATATATATATATATATATATATATATATATATATATATATATATATATATATATATATATATATATATAAATATTTATATATATATAAACTCATATATTAAATATTGATAGTTAGAAAGAAATCATA